>JAODAL010063182.1:0-19372 GCA_025379985.1 Phyllomedusa bahiana
AGTTGCCCCTTTACATCCACACCGAAATTTTGTGTGGTTGTATTGGTGACCGTGTTTGGTTCCCTTTGTTTTTCCCCGCCAGTTTGTGATCCCTTTTTGAAAAAGTAAAAAGGGCCCCCTTTTTTTGGGGTGCTACATTTTCATTTGTCACCAGAGGTTGAAAACACCTTAGTATTGAAATCAGTGGGGTCCATTTTTTGGGGAATTAAAAAAATTTTCCCGCGACTCTTTTTGGGACTGTCCCGAGGAAGGGGTTTTTTGGCTAAGAAATTGTTGTGCAAGTGACAATGATGTAAAAAAATTTTTGCCCCGTTTTTAAGTTCTGCCCTTGTCCATGAATTTTTTCCCTTTCATCTAAACCCGGGGGCCGCCTACAGGGGGTAACCCGGTATTTTCCGTAGGGGGCCCGGGGGAATAAGGGGCCCTGCTGAAAACGGGCCCCTTTTTTCCCCCATGATACGTCGGGGCCCCGGCGGTGCACCCGCCAAAACAAAAGGCTCGGGCGGGCCCCGCAGTGGGGGCCCCGGGGAGCCCCTGCGGGCCCCCGGAGGCAGTGCCGTCGCCCCCGGTGCCCCCCCGCACCCCTTTTTTAAATTTGAAGCCAAGCCCGGGGCCTAAAGCATTAGGACCACCCCGGGGGGCCGGCGCGGGGGTTCAGCGGAGACAGGCCACTAGCGTTCCCGCCCCGTTTAACCCCCGGGCGGTGAAGGTGTTGGGCCTTTTTGTGCCGGGCCCCCGGGGGCCCCTATGAGACTTAGGGGCGCAGGGGAAAAACGTACTTCACCGCGCCCCTATGCAGGGAGCAGGACCCGGCGGGAGAGACGGGGGGGGCGGGCCGGGGAGTGGGGGCCCAAGGGGAGGCCCCCCGGGGGGAAGTAAAAGGGGTTGAAAGGGGTTTTTTGTTTTTTTTTTTAAACCCTAAAAATTTAAATAATTTTTAAATATATATTTAAAATTAATTTTAAATATATATTTAAATATAAAAATTTTTAATATAATTTTTAAATAATATATTTAAAAATATTAGGAAAGGGGGCCCTGGTACCTATGTTTGGGGGGGCCCCTGGCCCTATTCTAAAGGGGCCCCGGGCTCCCAATGTTAAAGGGGCCCGGGCTACCATGTTTTAAATGGGGGGCCCGGGACTCCCTATGTCTAAAGGGGCCCTGGCTACCTTGTCAAAAGGGGGGCCCCCGGCCAACCTATTTAAAAGGGGCCCCCTGCCCTTAACCTATGTCAAAAAGGGGGCCCTGGATTATTGGGGTTAAAATGGGGGCCCCGGGAAACCCAATGTCTAAAATGGGGGGCCCTGGGGTCCTATGGTCAAAAAGGGGGCCCTGACTCCCTATTTTAAAAAGGGCCCCTAAACTCCCTTTTGGGCCCCTAAATGGGGGCCCTGCTAAAACCCCAAAATTTTTAAAAAGGGGGCCCCGGGTTTACCTATGTCAAAAAGGGGGCCCCTGAAAACCAAAGTCAAAAGGGGCCCCCTGACTACCTTTGTCTAAAGGGGGCCCTTTTGGGGCCCGTCCCTATGTCAAAAAGGGGGGCCCTTTTTGGGAAGTCCCTATGTCAAAAGGGGGGCCCTGACGCAAACCTATGTCAAAAGGGGGGAGAATATTCAAAAGGGGGGGACTCCTGGATTCCAAACCCCGGGCCCTGAAAAGGGGGGCCCTGGTTACCAAACTTAACCAAGGGGCCCTTAAATTCAAAACCCAAAAGTAAAGGGGGCTGGGTTCCCTATGTCAAAAGGGGGGCCCCTTGGCTACCTATGTGGGCCCTAAAAGGGGGCCCCTGATTTACAAAGGGGTCCTAAAAGGGGGGCCCTGATCCCTATGTCAAAAGGGAGGCCCTGGTCCCTATTTTAAAATGGGGCCCGGTCCCTATGTCAAATAGGGGGCCCCGGGCCTTAAAAAGGGGGGTCTAAAAAGGGGGCCCTGACCCCTATGTCAAAAGGGGGCCCCTGGTCCTATGTTTTAAAGGGGGGGCCCCCCAGGGAAATTTTTATTCAAAAGGGGGGGCCCTAAATTATTTTAAATGTCCCTAAAAGGGGGCCCTTTTTGACCCTCCCTATTTCTAAAGGGGCCCCTGAGCTCCCAATTCAAAAAGGGGGGCCCCCTGACGCTACCTATTTAAAAGGGGGGCCCTGGAACCCGCTTAAAATTTAAATGCCCCCAAAAAAAGGGGGCCCCGGGCCCTATTTTTTTCCCTCTAAAGGGGTGGCCCCTTGCAAAACCCAACCCCTTTTGAAAAGGGGGCCCCTGGTCCCAAATTTAAAAGGGGGCCCGGGAATTTTTAAACCCAAACCCGCAAAAGGGGGGCCCCTGGTTCCCTATTTTAAAAAGGGCCCCCTTCCCCTATGTCAAAAGGGGGGCCCCTCCCTCCCAATGTCTAAAGGGGGCCCTGGGTCCAAATGGGGCCCCTGACAAACAAATTGTCAAAAAGGGGCCCGCTCCCATTTTAAAAGGGGGGTGGCTACCTATGTCAAAAGGGGGTGACGCTACCTATGTCAAATTTGGCCCCCTTTGCTCCCTATGAAAAAGGGGGGCCCCTTCCCTAGGGCAAAAGGGGGCCCCGAAAAAACTATTTAAAGGGGCCCTTGGAACCTATGAAAAAAGGGGGGCCCCTGAGGGACCTATGTTTTAAAGGGGGGCCGGACGACTAGGAAATGGGGCCTGGCCCCTCCCTATTCCCCAAAAGGGGGGGCCCCGGTCCCCTTGGGGGTCTTAAAGGGGGCCTTGCCCGTTTTACCAACCTTAAAGGGGGCCCCCCCGGAACGCTACCACCCTAAAAGGGGCCCTGCCGGCCCCAAAACCAAGGAGGCCCCCCCTGCCCCTCCCCCACCCCAAAGGGGAGCCCAACCCCTTCCCTAACCCTAAAGGGGGGCCGAAAATTTAAACCCCTTGAAGGGGCCCTGGAAAAATATAAATTGGGGGCCTGCCCCCCCAAAAGCTAAAAAGGGGGGGGCCCGGCTTTTTGGGCCCCTTAAAGGGGGCCCCCTTTGACGGCTTTTAAATTGGGCCCAAAGGGGCCCCTTTTGGGGGAATGCCCCAAAAGGGGGGCCCGGAGGGGGCCCCTCCCCCCCCCATTTTAAAGGGGCCTCCCTCCTTTCCCCCCTTAAAGGGGGGCCCTGATAATGGGCCAAAGGGGGGCCTTGCCCCCTCCTAATTTCCCCCCCAAAAGGGGGGCGGGAACCGGGTTAAGGAAGGTTTTTTTTATTTTTGTTTTAAAGGGGGCCCCTGGCAAAAAATTGTCCTAAAAAGGGGGCCTTCCGACCCTAGGGCCAAAAGGGGGTTTGGCCCAGGGGGCCCGGACGGGGGTTGGAAAAGGAGGGGGAAAAGGAAAAAGGGGCCTCCCTAAAAGGGGCCTATCCCAAAAAAAAGGGGGCCCCTTTAAAAAGGGGGAAAAAAACCTGCCGGGGGGCTCCCGGCCGAGGGGGCTTAACCGGCCGGGGGGCCTTGAAGGGGGCCTTTGCTTCAGTGTGGGCCTCCGGCAAAAATGGGGCCCCTCCCGGGGGGGACCCCTGGCAAACGGGGGGCCCCTTTGAAAAGGGGGCCCCGAAACAAGGGGGGCCCCTTGGTCTCATAGGGGTTAAAAGGGGGACCTCCGGCCCGGTGGGCCTCCCCGGCCGGCCCACGGTGGGGGGCAATTTGGAAAGGGGATTACCCCCAAGGGGCCTTCCTTTGGGGGGCACAGGCTTAAGGGGCCCCCGGGGCCCTTGGACTCCCGGGGGGAGGGGGGCGGGGCGTGGAAAAAAGGGGGCGTGCCCCGGGAATTTTTGGGGGTTTAAAAGTTTTTTTTTAAAGTTGGTTTTTTGGGGCCTCCCTGGGGCCCCCATAATCCCTGCCTGGGCCCACAAAATTTGCCCCCTGGGGCCCCCTAATGCCCCCTGGGGCCCCCTAAATTGCCTGCCGGGCCCCCCCATAAGGGCCCTGCCTGGGGCCCCTTTTAATGCCTCCCTGGGCCCCCAAATAAGGGGGCCCCTTTGCCCTGGGCCCACCTATAATGCCTGCCTGCGGCCACCTTATAATGCCTGCCTCCCCGGCCCCCCAAAACCCCGCCTGGGCCCCATAAAGTCCCTGGGGCCCCCTAAAATGCCTGCCTGAGGCCCCCATAATGCCTCCCTGCCCCCCTTTTAACCCTCCCTCCCCCCCCCTATACCCTGCCCCCCTTTTTGGCCCCTAAAAGGCCTGCCCTGCGGCCCCCTATAATCCCCTCCCTTTGGCCCCCCAAAAATGGGGCGGGGCCCAACTATAATCCCTCCCCGGGGCCCCCGATAATGCCTGCCTGCGGCCCCCAAAAATGCCTGCGGCCCCCAATTTTGCCTGTGGGCCCACCTATAACCCTCCCTGTGGCCCCCTAAAAACCCTCCCTTTGTGGCCCCCTATAATCCCTGCTCCCCCCCCACCTATAAGGGCCTCCTGGGCCCCCCTTTTAAAGCCTGCCTGCGGGCCCCAAAATGCCTCCCCTGTGGCCCCCAATAATCCCTCCCTGCCCCCCCTTTAATGCGCCTGCGGCCCCCAAAAATTGCCTGTGCCCCCATAAGTCCCGTGGCCCCCTTTAATGCCCCCTGGGGCCCCCCCTACCCTCCCTTGGGGCCCCCAATACGCCTCCCTTGGGGCCCCTCTATATTCCTCCCGTGGCCCCAATAATGCCTGCCTGGGGCCCCCTAAAATTACCTGCCTGGGGCCCCCTATAATCCCCTCCTCCCCCCCCCCTTAATGGGGCCGGGGGCCCCCTATATGCCTCCCTTGGTGCCCCCAAAAAGTGTCTGTGGTCCCCAAAGCCTGTACCCCCCAAAACGGGCTGCCTGGGCCCTTTTTAAAACCTGCCTGGGCCCCCTTTAATTCCCTTTAAAGTCCTGTACGGTGCCTGTGGCCCCTATTTGCCTCCCTGGGGCCCCCTTTATCCCTTCCTGTGGCCCCCCTACCCAACGCCTCCCTGGTGCCCCATACCCCCCCCCCCCTCCCTGGGGCCCCCCAAATTACGCCGGCCTGTGGCCCCATAGCCTCCCTGAGCCCCCAAAAAGCCTCCCCTCCCCCCTATATGCCGGGGCCATGGTGCCCCCAAACCTGCCTGGCCCCAAAACCCGCCTGACCCCCAATAACCCCTCCCTTACCCTAAAACCCCTGCCGGGTCCCCATCGCCTCCCTGGGGCCCCCCTACGCCTCCCTGGGCCCCATACGTCCCGGGCCCCCCCTTTTCCCCTCCCTTTTACCCCCCATAGGCCGGGCCAAAACCCCAAGTATATTTTTCCCTGACCCCCTCAATATCCCTCCCTGAGTCCCCCTTTTTTTTAATTTCCCTATGTTAAGGGAAAAATATATAACCCCCTTAAACTGAGAGGGCATATTATATCCCTGTCGAAAAGGGGGACTTAATACCTAAAATTTAAGGATTTTAGGGAAATGTGGGGAAATTTAAGATATTTAGCCCAAAATCCTCGGGGAGAGTCTTGGGGAGCAATTGGCATAAAAGGGGGAAAAAAACCGGAGGGAGAAAAAAGGGGAAAAGTGAAGACGCTAAAATAAAAGATTTCCCCTTTGGAAAAATAAAGGGTAACGCAGTGAAAACATTAATTTCTGCAGAGCCAACAAACAACAAAGTATCTACCACTTTTGGGGTATGTATGGCGGGGGAATATGTTTCAGACCTGTTTTCATTTGATAGTCCCCTTTGGGGGGGTTGGTTGGGTTCAGGGCGGCGAATTTTTTAACCCTTAATAAAAAATTTTTTTGGGGGTTTGGGTTTTGTGGGAATTTTTTTTTAGAAAACAATAAATTGTCTTTTTTGTTTTCGGTGGAAATTTGGGGGACTGTTTTTTTGGGGTTTATTCACGGGTCATACGGGGGGGAGCAAATTTTTGAAAATGCAAATTTGCCAGGGCTGATTTTATTGTGCAGTAAAGCTGGGAGAAGACGGGAGCTATGGGGAAAAGTGCAGAAAATTAGTGAAGGACCTGGCGGGGGGTTTAGAGGGAATTGTGTGGGGTGGGGTGTGGGGGGGGGGTATTTTTTTTTTGAGAGCGAGGGGGGGGGGGGGGGGGCCATTGGCTGTTTCTGCCCAGGGGACCAAAAAGGGTTGGGGCCCCCTTTGGTGAGCCTTTTAGATCCAACCAAAGTCTAAAAAGGGGGGCCCCCACGCTACCCATGTCTAAAGGGGGCCCCGACGAACCTTGGCCCAAAAGGGGGCCCTTTTTTAAAGGGGGTACCTTTTGTCCTTTAAAAAGGGGCCCCGCTACCCATGTTAAAAAGGGGGGTGGCTACCTATGTCTTAAAAGGGGCCCGGGGTAAATGTCAAAAAAGGGGGCCCGGCTACCTAAGTCTAAAGGGGGCCCTGGCTAACCCAAAGTCAAAAGGGGGCCCCGGCTACCTAAGTCTAAAGGGGGGCCCCCGGCTACCTATGTCAAAAAGGGGCCTTGGGGGGCGGGTACCATGGCTAAAGGGGGCCCTGGGCTACTAAAGTTAAAAAGGGGGCCCCCGCTACCAAAGCTAAAGGGGGCCCCGCTAACCAATTAAAGGGGGCCCGGGTACCCATGTTTAAAAGGGGGGTGGTACCTTGGGCTAAAGGGGGCCCTGAGGGTACCAAAGTCCCCAAAGGGGGGCCCCGGTACCTATGTCTAAAGGGGGCCCCGCGAAAACTATGTTTAAAGGGGGCCCCGGCTACCCATGTTAAAAGGGGGGGTTTTGGCTAACCCTTTTTCTAAAGGGGGGGCCCGCGTACCTATGTCCCAAAGGAGGCCCCGGGCATACCCATCTCTAAAGGGGGGCCCCCACGCTACCCATCTCTAAAAGGGGGGTCGAAACCCAACGCTGAAAGGGGGCCCGGTTCCTAAGTCTAAAGGGGGCTCTGACTACCTAAAGCGAAGGGGGCCCTGGCTAACCCATCTCTAAAGGGGGGTTGGAAATACCCAACTCTACAGGGGGCCCCCACCTTTCCCAACGCTAAAGGGGGCCCCGGCTTTCCCAACCTCTAAAGGAGGGCCTGGTACCTAACCCCTAAAAAGGGGCCCCGGGGATTAAACTCTAAAGGAGGGCCCAAACCCACCAAAAATAAAGGAGGGCCCCGGGCTCAAAATAAAATTTAAAAGGGGGCCCCCGATTATCTAAACATAAAGGGGGCCCCAACCCACCCAAACATAAAGGGGGCCCCCGGCCGCCCACAAAATAAAAAAGGGGTATGGCAAGGTACCCACCCCCCTACCGGGGTGGCCCACCCAATACCTACCTAAAAAGGGGGCCCATTAATTACTGGGGCCCCGCCCATTTGCCAACCCGCCCAGGGGTTTTTTCCTTTCCACCCTTTTAAAATAAATTTTTAGGGGGCAGCCCATTGTTGTAGCTTATCTAGGGGTTTAGTTATCCCCCACCCCCCCAACCCCCAAAAATATAGGCCCTAAGTTATGGTTTTTACCCCCTCTCCCCCCCCCTGGGGGAAGTTTGTACAGAGGGGGAATAGGTAAAAAAGGGGGGGTGGAAAATTGAGGAAATTTAAGATAATTTTTTTGTAAAAATTTTGCGGGATGGTTGTGGCCGGGGACAAGTCCGAGGATTGGAAAGGGATGGAGAAGAGGGAAAGGGAAAAAAACCACTCATAAATAAAACGTTTGCGGGGAGTCCCGATTTCAGGGTTAATTTTTCTTCCATTTTGGACACTGCTTTATTTACTTAAAAGTGATGTGACCCCCATTGGGGTTTTTTTACCCCTTTTGGGGGTCCCCTATTTTGCGTTTTTTATAGTTTATTGTACACAATAAATTTTATGCTGTGAGATAAACGATGCAAAAAAAATTTTTCTTTTATTTTTTTCATTTTATATAAAATTTTAAATAAAATTTTAAAACAGTTAAAATTCCTTTAAATTTTTTAAAACCCTACCATGTATACCAAAAAAGAAAACACGAACACTTGCTGAATTAGCGATCCTTTTAAGGGAAGTGTAAAAATGAACAAAGGCCCGCAAGCCAAAAGAGAAAGGAACATTGCCCCAATGTCCCCTCAGTAGCTGATGTAGCCCGATCACCGGGCGTTTTTGGGGGCACGGGCCCCCTTTCTAAGGGACAAAACCTTCAAGGGGGGCCGTTTTTTATAGTGTCCGATTTAAGGGACTAATTTTCTCTACTATTACGGCCCTTTTTTATTATTGAATTAATTACGACAAATAACATTAACTTAGACAAATACTAAACAAGGCACCAAAAAACAGTTTCTATCATAAGGAACCTTTACCTAAGGGTTTTACATATACAATAAAAATTATAGTGTCTAATATTCATAGTATAGTGTACTAAGTGGATTAGTAAACAATCAACCTAAAAACAACGGGCAATAGGTGCGGGGTACACACCAATTTTAATTATAAAAATACATTCCACTGGCAACTTTCATTTAACCCCTTCGGTGAAAGCGCTTCTAATCTAGTGATCCAGTATATCTCTCTTCTCAGGAGTTTAATTTTAACCTGTTCAATATCTTTCCCCTTCTATTTCCTCAAGTACACACCAGCGGAGTTCATTGTGTCCCCTTTCAAAAAAATGTCTCGCTACTGTAGTCTCTGAGTACCTTTTCCTCATCTCATTTTTGACTACCTGTTCACATGCCTTCTCCTTTACTTCCTGTTTTTTTGTCTTATAGAGACGAATTTGATAGATGTTTTCTTGATCAGATCAGAATGGACAATGAAATTGCCAATCGATTTACCTTTCTGATAAATAAATTTTGGGTACTCTTTAAAAAGGTTCCAAAATTTTGGGTCCCTCTGAATGATGTGCCAGTGTTTTCTGATTGTTTTTCTTATTAATTCTGCATGGCAGTCATTTAAAATGACACAAAACCTACTCTATGCTCATTACTTAGGGTTTTTCTTTAGATTTACGGACTTCACTACGTGGCAGCTGCCCAACTTCTTCCCCCATTTTTCTACCTCCTCTTTACCGTATCCACGTGCCACAAATTTCCTCACTAGTTTTTCTTTATTTAGATGGTATTCACTATCTGTTGA
The DNA here is from genome assembly GCA_025379985.1 of Phyllomedusa bahiana. Lineage (NCBI taxonomy): Eukaryota > Metazoa > Chordata > Amphibia > Anura > Hylidae > Phyllomedusa > Phyllomedusa bahiana. The sequence goes on from JAODAL010063182.1 coordinate 8,996, forward strand.
ACATATGCGTCTTGCACATAAGAATTGACCCTTGGGGATCGCTTTAAAGACCACCGGGGCATGTTGGCTTTTCATATGCAGTGTGTTATTCCTATCTGTTTCTTTGGAATACAACGTGGTTGCAATTACATTCCTTTCACGTTTAAGTTTGACATCAAGGAAGCTAACGCTTTCCCGATCCTTATGAAGTGTGAACTTGATCAAAGGATGTTTAGAATTAATTTCATCCAAAAATTAATTTAATTCATTTTCTGTGCCGGTCCAAAATATGCAAACATCATCCACATAGCGGAGCCAAAGTTTGATACAGTGGCTCAGTCTACTAGGCATAGTGAATACCATCTAAATAAAGAAAAACTAGTGAGGAAATTTGTGGCACGTGGATACGGTAAAGAGGAGGTAGAAAAAATAGGGGAAGAAGTTGGGCAGCTGCCACGTAGTGAAGTCCGTAAATCTAAAGAAAAACCTAAGTATGAGCATAGAGTAGGTTTTGTGTCAGTTTATGACTGCCATGCAGAATTAATAAGAAAAACAATCAGAAAACACTGGCACATCATTCAGATGGACCCAAAATTTGGGAACCTTTTTAAAGAGTACCCCAAAATTTATTTATCAAAAAGGTAAATGATTGGCAATTTCATTGTCCATTCTGATCTGATCAAGAAAACATCTATCAAATTCGTCTCTATAAGACAAAAAAACAGCAAGTAAAGGAGAAGGCATGTGAACAGGTAGTCAAAAATGAGATGAGGAAAAGGTACTCAGAGACTACAGTAGCGAGACATTTTTTTGAAAGGGGACACAATGAACTCCGCTGGTGTGTACTTGAGGAAATAGAAGGGAATGATATTGAACAGGTTAAAATTAAACTCCTGAGAAGAGAGATATACTGGATCACTAGATTAGAAGCGCTTTCACCGAAGGGGTTAAATGAAAGTTGCCAGTGGAATGTATTTTTATAATTAAATTAGGTGTGTACCCCGCACCTTATTGCCCGTTGTTTTTAGGTTGATGTTTACTATCCACTTAGTACACTATACTATGAATATTAGACACTATAATTGTATTGTATATGTATAACTTAGGTATAGGTTCCTTAGTGATAGTAGGTCTGTTATTGGTGTCCGTGTTTAGTATTTGTCTAAGTTAATGTTATTTGTACGTGAGTATTCAATATATAAATAATGCCGTAATAGTAGAGGTATTACGTACCTTGAATCGGACACTATAAGAACGGCCCTCCTGGAAGTGATGTCACGCTTGAGAAAGGGGGCGTGTCCTCCGAAACGTCGCGTGATCGGGCTACATGCAGCTACTGATGTAGGGACGACTTGGGCTATGTTCCATTCCTCGTTTGGCTTGCTGGCGTGTTCATCTTTACACTTGCCTTGAAAGGACTCGCTGAATTCAGCTAAGTGTTCTGTGCTTTCATTTTTGTATACATGGTACGGTTTTGAAAATTAGGCATATAGACTGCTTTATATATATATATATATTTATATGAATGAATAAATAAGAAGAAAAAGTATATATTTGCATCGTTTACTCTCTGGACAGCATCCAAATTGGGTACAGTTTTCTTAAGAGGGGGGGGGCCCCGCTGGATGCTGCTAAAGGCACAGGAACCAGAGTGCAATTAATAAAAAATTGTGACGTTGTTATGTTTAAGAGCTGGGGTTGACCTCTATTGGGCCCCTTTTTAAAGCGGTGTGTAGGTTTACCGAGCTGCTGTCTGACCTTATATGGGATGATGTAGGTTTTACCTAGCTGGTGTCACCTTAGTGGTCCCCTATATGCGGTGTTGTAGGAAAAACTGAGTGGTGTTTTTTCCTCTATGAGGCTCTATAGGGGGGGTTTTGGGGTTTTACCTGGCTGGTGTCTGACCCATGTATCTCTAAATGGGGGTGTTGAGGTTTTTACCTGACAGGGTTTTTGACCCCTAGTGGTTCTATATGGGGATGTTGTAGGTTATCCTGACGGGGTGACCCCTTTTATTCTCTAATGGGGGATTGTAGGTTACCTGAGCTGGTGTTACCTCTATATGGCGGTGTTTTTTTGGGTTTTACTTGAGCTAGTGTTTTGACCTCTATGGGTGTCTATATGGGGTGTTGAGGGTTTTCCTGACTGGTGTTGACCTTATGTGGTCCTAATGGGAGTTTTAGTTTTACCCGAGCTGGGGTTTTGACCTCATGTGGGCCTATAGGTGAGTTTTAGGTTATACCTAGCTGGTGCTACCTCCTAAAGGCGGGGTTGTAGGTTATACTTGACTAGTTCTGACCTCTATGTGGTTTTCATTGGTGGTGTTGTGGTTTATACTGGTGGGTTGCCTCTATGGGTCTCAATTGGGTTTAGGTTTTTCGGCTTTTAGATATGGCAGCGTACAGTGTTCCTGTTGTAAAAAGGGAACACCTGCCCCTGTGATGGGAGTTACATTTCTTCTTGTGGTGTTTATTTTAAAAGGTGATGAGGTGCGTGCAAGGGGGAAAATGGAGGGCCGGTGGGGGATATGGAGGAGCTTCTTACCCCTGTGTCTAGTTGTAAGAACAGAAGTGTAGACAGACAGATATGTGACTTCTTGGTACATTGTATACACAATAATTTCTTTTTTGCATACTGTATTATGTGGGTAAAATGGGACATTTATGCCTGGGCCGATTTTTTTTGCTGGGGGGGGGGGTGATCGGGTTGCGGGGGGGGGGGGGATCGCTTGTGGGGCGGGTCTACGGGGGGGCCCGGGGTTCAGCTGTATGGGGGCCCTAATTTGTTGGCGGCCCTGGCCTCATCACTACTTTTTCGGACATTTTCTTCCCCGCTGGGACGACTGGGGTCCTTCCCAAAGATAGGGGAGGACTTTACAGTGTACTTTGATTTCAAGTCGCAAGCCCCCAAAACTTGATCCAAACTTGTTGGTTTTGTTTCAATGTATTTCAGAAAACAGCAGTGAGTCTTTGACGGGAAAAGTATTCATCAAAAGTGATGTGTCGACCAGGGTTGTAGGATGCGATGCAGTTGGTGACAAACGATCTCCACACATTGGAGATTCCAGCAAACTTATGCAGCTCAGAGTCCGAATCCAGTTGAAGGACTATGTCTTCTCCATCAGATGGGTTTTTGTTGCTCAGGATCAGTTCCAATGCCTGTTGAATGGGTGTTCCTGATTTTGTTTCTTTTTACAAAAAAAGGTGAAGCAGTACCTATTTACCCCCCCAGCAAAAAGGCTGCATGCAAATTTGCTAAGGTGTTGCAAAAGCTATGCATATTCCCAGCACAACAAAGCTGCTGGGGGGGGGGCACTTACATTCTTGTGTTTACACCTCTTACAAGACCAGAGGTGGGGGGGCAAAAACAATCACCCCCGCGGATTTCCCCAGACAAGGTACATTTGCAAGGAGCTAATTGGGGCCATAGTTTTGTCAGTTTGGACTAAGGGTATTTGACCCCCTTTAGGACTCAAGGAGGAGTCGAAATTTCCGGACTTCTAGTTTAAAGGGGTTTACCCTGATGTGAAAAACCCTTAGCTGGCCGCTCGCAACTGTGGCATGTGCCGGTAATGTTGGGGGCTCCCCCTAGAAATGAATGAGGGGCGGCCGGGGCTCCATCCTCATTCACATGTATAGTCATCTCGTTGTAAGCTGCCAGCATAGGGGATTTTACCTCATGGTAAAAAGGGACGCAGTTTCCAAAATGAGGCCTTGTTACGGATGTTTTTTTTTTTTTTAAGAGTATTTATTTATTAAATTTTGAAGATAAATGAAAAATTTCATGAAAAAAAACCATACAAGAAAAAAAAAAACTCTGTCCACTACAGACTACAAACAAGAAATGTAGAACAATTTTGGGCTCTAACCTAGACATTTTTACCATGTAGTAGTTGGAGAAAATTAACCTTTTAGATTTTGGGAAGACTGAACTATCCCCAGGAAACCCAAAACTTTTAATTCTATCATAAGCATAGACCACTTAAAAAAGTTAGGTCCCCCCTGCCCCTGGGTTTCATTTAAGATTTAAGTACCGAGTAAATCCTTTCCCTAACAAAACAAAACCTTAAACAGTGAAAAAACGAATGCGTCCCCAAAGGACGCCCCCTATTGCTCTCACCCACACACCACACTTCAAACCCACTCTATTGTCAGTCTTGATCCTTCCCCCACACTGTAACTCACGTCGTTTTGCCTCTTCCAAAATTTCCCCCTTATGTGAGAAACGTTTTTGGGATGCTCTGGAGGCATAAAAAATTTATATGGGAAGATCCGCGTTAACCAAAGCACCAGAGATCCAAGGTAGGGACCTTCGGGGGGTTCCAGTAAGATTTTGTTTTCCCTGCATAAAATAAAAGAAGCTATAGAGAATTCTTTCATTCTTTCCTGGCACTAAGTCGCCATATCCCCAATTTATTACCGCTTGAAAAAATTAGGAAGACACAATTTATCATTTAAAAAAAGATGAACCGATTGCCCGAAGAGTTGCAATGTTGGGCATTCCCTACCAGTGGATCAAAGTACCACGGCTTGCCAATCTAGTGACAGGGGTGATGATAGGCATCTCATCTGTCTTAGGCGAACCCGGGGTCAAATAAACCCCCTGTAGCCATTTTGTTTGAATGGTTAAACCCTTTGCATTGGGGGACAGAATTTCTCCAGGAGGAGCAAACCCTCACCCCAGGCATCATTCTCCAGACCCGGTATGTCATTCTTCCTTTTCCCCAAGGGGGCCAAGGCCTCCCAATGGTGAAGGTTGACACTCCAATGATCCTCGATACAGAGAGGAGCCCCGGCCTTTTTCAAGCTTCACCCTCCCTAAACAAATGGTTTTAAAGGGGCCGCACTATTTTCCCAAGCCCAAAAAACCTGCGCAGACAACGTGCCTTAGCTGCAGGTACCTAAAAAAACTCCCCCCTAGGGAGTTTGGAATTTTTTTTTGGTAAATCCACAAAAGAGCAGAAATGCCCCCCCCTTTAACCCAATACAATTGCGCCAAGTTTTTGGGTTTCCCCTTAAGACCCCAAAAAATTCATAGTTTTGGGTAGGTAAAATTAATTCAGGTAGTTTGGGCTTTGCCCACAACGGATAAAAGGAGCCCAAAAAAAAAAAAATGCGTACCTTCATCTTCCCTCTCTAGATGGTGACTTAGTCGCCAGGGGGCTTGGGGACTTTTTGTCCCTTTTGGGTTTTCAATATAAAACTTTCAAAGGGGCATGGCCCTAAAATTTCCTCTAGAAAGGTACCCCAAATTTAGAAAAAAAAGGGGCAAAACCCCCTTGAGGCAAAGGGGAAAAGGACCCAATTTGTGAGAGCATTTTGTTTCCCGGGGGTAAAGCATAAAAAATTTGGGCTTCGGGGTCGGGTTTTGCAACCCCTCCGGGCCCCCCACTAAAACTGTTAGTTTTCTGCCCATTCTGATAGGTTTCTTACTTGAATCCGGGGGGGTTTGGCAAGGGGTTTCCAACCCCCTGATCTAATGTGGCTTTAAAATCACCCATTAACTTTACCTGCGCTTCAGGGTATTGGGAAATTTTTTGGCCCTTATAACCTCTAGTGTTTTTTTGTGGGGGGGAAAAGGGGGGGCATATGGGTACCAAATAAACCAAAATTCCCCATTTCCCAAAACTGAAAATGTAACAGTACATATCGCCTATGGGTCAATATGGGAAATCCCAAAAGCCTGAGGGGCCCAAAAACCTTTTAACTAGGATTGGAAAACCCCCCCGGGATAGTTGGAAAAATACTGAATGATAAACCTTTATTCCTTTCCCCAAAGGGCCCTTCAGCGCCGTTTCTTTCTGACCCCCAAATTTTGTTTCTTGGGAAAAAAGAAAATTTCCCGGGGTTATGCTGCTTTTAAAATTTTAAATTTCTTTAAAGGCCCCCCCTTCACCTTACAGTTCATTCCCCCCGGGTCATTCCAAAAAAATTTTCTTTAGTCCGCCTTTTAAAAAAATAGGGTAAATATTGTCAGGGAAAACCTGGAAACAGAGAAAAGACTCATTCACACAAAACACATACCAAAAAGCATACCAAAACCCCCTTTGTAACCAAAGAAAACCCCCCCCCACCCTGGGTAAAAAATCCCCAAATTGCCCAGCTTAAAAGACCCCAAAACTTTGGCAAAAGAGCAGAAACAACCCCCCTCTTCACCCAATTGTTTTCCCAACCAAAGCAAATTTAAATTTGGGGGTCAAAAATGACCCAAACCCCCCTTTCTACCAAACCCAATTTTTGGAAAATAAAGTAGAAAATCATCACTTAAAAACCCTTTTAAATAATGTTTTATCTGGGTCTTAAAAACCCAAAATTGCATAAAAATGGGGTAAGCATAAGGGTAGGGATGTTTAAAACTTTCAGAGAAAAATTTAAAATTTAACATAGAAAATGACATATTGTAAAACATATTCAGTGTCTTTCAGGGGACCTCCGGGCTACCAAAACCCCCACCCCCCCTCCCCTGGGGTGGTAAAAAATAATGAAAGATCTCTATCGTGGACCCCAATCTTGTAGGGTATAAAATTTGCAAAACTTTATGCCCGCCTCTCTTAAAACGGGCCCGAACTGGAGTGAATTGGCCTCCCTTTTTTCTGGGAAAAATTTTTAGATGGGGAAATCCCGGGTTTCAAAAAAGTTTGGAATTTTCAAAAAAACAAATTCACCCTTTTTTTTCGGGCCCCCTGCCCAAACAGTATCCTGTCTCTGTAGTTTTTAAAAAAGTTTAAGGAAAAAAGGGCTAGGAGGTTTTCCCCAAAGGGGCAAGGGGTTTGGTCGGGATCCATGAGCCCTCTTTCCCCCACAAAATTAGCTGAAAATTCCCCTGGGGCCCGGGGCTTCTGTAGCAACTGTTCAAAAAAAACTTCTCAAAGGGGAAAGGGTCCCTCCGGCCCCCTCCGGGGACCAGGGTACGTTTTATTGTTTTCGTTTTACTGCGGTTTTTTCCCATTCCCCCAGCCCCGGCTTGTAGAACTTTAAAATTTTTGTTGGAGGGTTTTTGGATTGACCTGGGTTGAAAGGGGTGAAACCATCCTCCACCTCACTGATTCTCCCCCTTTTAGCCCCAGTGGTTTCCCCCTTTCCCCGGTTCTGTCTATTTTCATGTTTTTAGACGATTGAGATCCGCCTGTAGGTGATCTATCCCTTTGTCGTTAGGGGCGTCTGACATTTCAATAAATGGGTGCCATGATTTTTTCTGTGTCAAACCCCCCCCGCCACAGGGTTCAGAGGGTGGGGCAGAATCTGTCTGGGGTCATATTTTCGGTTGTGTTTTTAGAAGTGTTTGGGCTGTGACATGATTCCCGGTTGCGGCCCCCTAAAAATTGGATGAACGTCGCAAATAAGAACAATGGGCTGAAAATTTTACAAAGGCCTCTCACGTCAATCTCCAGACCGCTGGGGCTACCCCAACTTGACCCCGTATAGGGGCCAGCAAAAGGAAATCCCCACAGCACTCGTGGGGACCCCAGTCCCTTTAAATTTAACAGGAACCCCAATAACAACCCGAACAAAACAGAACTGCGAACCCAAAAGGGGAACCCAAAGGGGATGTGTACCTTATTTTCCCGGGAAGCCCGCAGGGACCCCTCGTTATACTTGGGATAATTCAAAGCTTTGGAAATTTTAATAAGAATAGGCATTGCCCCACTATTTGGTTTTGCTGCAATGCCCCTTTCCAAACCATAATGTCCACAGTCAAAACCCTGGGGGCTCTAAAAGCTGGATATTGCCGCAGGAAAAAGAACTTAAATTTGGAGAAACAAACCCCGGTGCAGGGCACAGTAAGCAATCCTTAAAAAATGGGGGCTGGGTCGTTTTTTAAAATTTCCCCCCTTTCCCGCCCGTTGGGGTGTAATGGGGCAGTAGAAGGGGTTTGGGAATTGGGCAAACACCAGGAGGTTTAAAATGACCCGGGCCGGCTTTTTTTAGGCTTTCCCCTCTCGTCCCGACACCCCTCCCGTTTCGCAGCACCCTGCCAAAAGGATCCATCCGGGCCCCTCCCCCTGTTCACTCTGGGGCAGACTTATCCCCGCCATTTACCACCTTGCCCCTCACCAGCTTCTCCACTCCTGCAGGTAAGGGCTCTCTCTGGAAGGAGTAGATCGCTGCAGCTTAGTCCCTCTCTCTCACTGGAACTGGTGGTCCGCTATTGTGATCTAACAGTTAGGCAGCCATTACATGCACACCAGCACAATGCAGTCTGACTAGGCCTCAGTTGTCTCTTCAGGCCCACTGATCTCCAAAACAGTCAAAACCCGTGAAAAAGGGCAAAATTAGGCAGGGATCCCCACCAGCAATACCTCCCTTAGTGATCAGTGTGTTCAAAATCACTTTTACTAGCCAGATGACCAGGATTAAGTCAGGATACAGCAGGAGCTCAGATGAAGCACTTCTCTACTCCATGTCAGTCAGGCCACGCCCCTCTTGTTACGGATGTTTCCTAAGTTTTAGCACCTTAGGGGGTCGCCAAACCTATCACGGTGCCTAAAAAATATCCTAATGGAAATGAGACCCAAAAGTCCGGTGGGTGCTCCCCCTGTTCCGAGGCTTGTGATTGGGCGCACTAGGGCCAGATATGGCAGAATCAGGGGAATCACTAAAAATTTGTGTTTCCATGGTAACATCTACTGTAAATAATCTGTGCTTTTACACTTTGCTTTAATACCTGTGAAACACCTCGCGCTGTTGTAATTTTTGTAAGGGATACAGTTTCTTAGATGGAGTCAGTTATGGAGGTTTCTAACATACAGGCCCCTCAAAGCCACCTCCGAACCGGACTGGTGCCTAAAAATATCTGTGTTGCAAGTTTTCTTGAACATGTAAAAAATTCCCGAAAAAAAATAAAAAAAAGACATTTACAAAATATGTCCCCATAAGTGTAGACTATGTACTTTCCAAGCACAGAGGAGAGGATGGGAGGAGTGTTGTCCTTCTTTTGTAGGGTGGGGGGGGCTGCGGTTCGAAGTTTTCCCCAGGTCACACTTTAGTGTTTTAACCCTCAAAATCCCTTGATGTAATGGGGTGTCCAGGGTGTAAATGTAGCAAAAAGGCGGGACACGTGGTTAGGGGTTTTTTAGCTCCAATTCAGTCATATTAGATAGGCCCCCCATTATGTGGTAAGTTCCTTTAGGTAGGTACATAGAGCAAATGGGGTAAGGCCCAGCTGGGAAATATAAGCCCAAGAAGGTACATAGAAAGAATATAGATATTTATTTAGATCGTCAAGTTGGAGCGCTTGAGCTACACCCTTGAGAGAAGGGCGAGGCCACAGTGGAGTGATTTTGGATGACCCAACTTCTTTTTCCCCAGTCCCCCTTCCCCATTTGATACTCCCACAAAACATGTTTCCGAAAGCATTTGGGACACAAAGAGGGCGGTACTTGTGTATCAGGAATTATTCTCCCTCAACCCCCCACCCAGCTAGTGTAAGAGGATATATTTATATATATAATAATATATAATATATAATATATATAAATATATTTTTATATATATATATATATATATATATATTTTATATTGGGCATGGGAAACCTTTTTGCAGACGTGCCAACCCCAAAACCCGGTTTCGGTGGGGGAAAGGGAACCTTTTTGGTCAATAACCTAGGTTTTGCAAGGTAGTTAGATGGTGTATGCCCTAGTGATGGGTTGCCTTTCCCCGGGACGGTCATAGTGTTGGGGGTGAGGGGTCCCCCTGTTCCAGGCCCGGTTTTTGGGCCACCCTGGGTGGGGGATAAAAGGCCCGGGGCCCGCAGGTTTTAAAAGGGGGCGTGGTCTTTCTAGGCCAAAAGCCTTTTTGGGGCCATTCCGTTTACCAAAAAACGGGGTTTTCCCCCGAGCTAAGTACCCCCAGGGGGGCCCGGGGGGCGGCCGGTTAGATTTAGTCCTTAAATTTAATATTAGGAGTTTAGCGCAAAGATGCTAATCACAAACGGGGTTTTTTGGTACAAAAAATAACAAAGGTTTTTTTTTTTTTTTTTAAAAAAGTTTTTTTTCAACTGCGCATAAGAATTAACAAAACAAAAATTTTTCCAGCACTTAAACGTTTTTAAAATGTTTAGCAATAATACAAATTTAGTCAAATGTAATATCATGTTAAAGGGGGTCAAAACCCTTTGGCGGCATTTCAATTTTTTGTTCCCCGGGTTTTGTAACCGGGAACCTTGGGAATGCCCCAACTAGATTGAAGTTCCCCAAAAGCGGAAATTAGACGATTTGTGCTTCCCGGGAAAAACCAAGGGAAACCTTCCCCCCCCCCCCCAGCGTCAGTCCGGATCCACCCCCCACCCCCAACCCAGTTTATTAGGTTTGGGGTTTATAGGGCAGGGCCTACTTTTTTGGGCAACCATTTCACTATGTATTTACACCTTGTCTCTTTTAAAAGTGCATTTCACTATAT
>JAODAL010063183.1:0-19371 GCA_025379985.1 Phyllomedusa bahiana
AGAGGGTATGCATACGTCCTATGTCGGGAAGGGGTTAAAAACATCTTTAGCACACCACTGTGAAAGGTACATATCTTACTGAAATAAAATGATTAAAAAACAGGAAAAACCCAATGTGGATAAAACAGAGATGTAAAGGAGGCAATTAAATAACAAAAAAAGCGTTCAAGCTCCTTAACAAGAGGTCAGTGAAGAGGCATTAAAAAACTATAAGGAAAAAAGTAAAATATGTAAAATAATTAGAGATTCGATTTGGCCGATTTGCTGTGTTTTTCCCAAAAATTCGTTTTGCTCTGAATCTATTCGCAACGGGTCGTGTTAAAAAAACAATAATTTCCTAGCTGCAGAGAGTCTGAGAGAAATATGCATAGGAAGCGTGGTGTGGTATTGAGACAATGCTGTGATTTAGAATGACACGCAGATGACAGGCACCGCTCTTAGAATTGTTTCACATTTCACTTATCTAGGCAGTTACAGGGTCAAAACTGACCAAATAATTGAAGTGGAAACGCAGCCTGACAGGGTAATGTTAGCACCACCTAGAAAGAACTGGGCAGAGGGCCAAGATCCTATTGTAGCGTCAAAGAGCGCACTCCTTTTACACTAGAACCTGTTCTGTTAAATGCTGACATGTGTAGAGCCCCCCCTTCTCCCCGAAAGAGTACAGCATGAGTATGCCACAGAGTGGCACAGTTACACAGTGTGAAGGTGGCGGCAGCAACAGCAGCAGCATCAGGCCGGAGAGTGGTACAATGACATAATTTTGAGGTGGCAGCAGTTAGGTGACATAATGAGGATGGGTGGCAGCAGCAGCAACATCAATCCAGAGAGTGACTTGGTGGCATAGCCTGGAGGTGACAGCAGTAGCAGTGTGTAGACCTGAGTGGTGAGTTGGCAACAGCATCAGAAGGCTACATAATGGCCCAGTGAAGAGTGGGGAGATGGGTGGCAATACCAGTCCCTGTAAAGATGTAGGTGGTGGAAGGAGCAGCTGGCAGCAGATTGGTGGCATCAGGGGGTGGCAGCATCTAAATAGTAGCTGAGGCAGGTAGCCAGAAGAATCCAGACTCATTTGTCAAAGTTTGGGTGAGGCGGCATGGCTGATCTAATCTGATGTATCAGGCATTGGTGTGTGGAAATCCTGGCTGATCCACATCTGATTCATCTTGACAAAGGCAAGGGTTTCGGGTGGACTAGCAAGTTCTCCTTGTGGTAACTATGGCCCCTGCTGCACTGAACACCCGATCTGATGCCACACTACTGGCCGGGCAGGACAGCTTCTCCAGTGCAAACTCGTCAAATTGTGGCCACAAATCCAGTTTGGCTGCCTAGTAGTCCAGTAGATCTTCAATGTGGGGTGGCAGAGTGCTCTCCAAGTAGGCCATCACCTGCTGGTTCAGAGTCTGCTCCAGGTGCTGCTGCTGGTGAGTACCTTCCTCACTAGGCGGGTAAAGAAAGCTGCTCATCAACGCCTCCAGACTCAGATTTCTGCTGATGGAGCTGGTACTGCTCCCACCCTCCCATCCCTCCACAGCCGCCGTTGCTTTGGTACGTGAGCGCTGAGGAACCCCCCCCCCCCCGGTTAGACCTTCCAGAGGATGCGTGATTGTGCAGATAGGCAGCGGCTAACTGACTACATAGGATGTCTCTATATTACTTGAATTTGTCCTTCCTTTCGGCAGGTGAAAAAGGCCCCCATTTTGTACTGGTAGTGAGAGTCCAAGAGCATGGAGAACCAAAAGTCATCCTTCTGCTAGATGGTGACTATTCGGCTGTCCCTACCCAGGCAAATCAGCATGCAGTGGGCCATCTGTGCAAGTGACTACGAGAGACTCCCTGTCTCCATCTCCACTGTATACTGCCAAGGTGTGTCTGGGTCATCTGCTGTCACGGCTAGGTGGCGCTCAGCCTTTGTGGAGCAACAGTTGGTTTGCGACCCCGCCCTGATAGACAGTCTGCTGGCAGCTCTGTGAGTGACAGAGGCCCAGCCACTCTGGACAGGGGGCGTGTCGCACCAGCCAATGGGAGGATCTGGAGGCCGCTCCAATCAGCTGCAGGGGCGGTATCCCTACAGGCTGAGTGCGGCGCCTGTGATATTCTCCTGGCTGCCTTGTTACTTGTGCTTTATATTGTGTTTGCTTATCCGTGTACCAGACCTCTGCTTGTTTTCCTGACCCTGTCTTGCATTCTGATTTTGTACCTCGCTCCCATTCGTGTTTGACCTCGGCTTGTTTACATTTTCTCTCTGGTTCTGATTTGTGGCTTGGCATTACCGATTTGTTATTGACCCGGACTGTCTGATCTTTCTTCCTCCTGACGGCCCCAGCACTCTAGCAGTGCAGGGACTGTCGCCCAGTTGGCGTCTGCCACCTAGAGCAGCACGTCAGGTAGGCAGGGACAGTGGGCTGGGTTCCAGTCAGGGCTCACTGTACCTCCCTTGACGTGACATCTGCCTCGTCTTACTCATCTCCCTCTTCCTCCTCCGGCTGCTCCTGCTTCTCCACTCTTGTCAACTGGGTAGAAAAACCACTCATTTTGTCAGACATTGCTTGTGCTTCACTGTCCTACTCCATTACAGCCCCCACCAGACTCATGTGGTTGTGAGATGTAGTCACCACGTCTCCAGTCCCCTGACCAGATAGATTTTGCAGCATCTGTTCCAGGACATGAAGCAGTGGAATGACATTGTTCATCCCATAGTCCTGGCGACTGACAAATAACGTGGCCTCCTCAAAGGGCCTGAGCAAGTGGCAGGTGTCATGCCTGAGCTGCCACTGGCTAACATCCAAATTACACAGGGGAGTATTCCCGTCCACTTAGATCATCAAGAAATCATTACTGGCCTTTCTCTGTTCATAGAGTCGGTCCAACATATGGAGGCCGTAATTCCAACAGGTGGAAACGTCACATATCAGCCTATGTTGGGGGAAGCCTTCTACCGCTGCAACTCAAGGAGGGTGCGCTTGGCAGTTTAGGAATGGTTGTAGTGCTTGCAAAGTTTCCTGGCCATTTTTAGAATGTCTTGCAGATGGGTGGAAGACTTGAGGAACTGTTTGACAACCAGATTAAACACGTGCACCATGCAGGGTGCATGGCTCAGCCCTCCTCAGCGCAGTGCGGACACCATGTTCTTTTCATTGTCTGTCACCATGGATCCGATTTTCGGTTGTCACTTAGAAAACCAGGAATCAATTTCGTCTTTCATGTTGCGGAGCAGTTCCTCCCCTGTGTGACTTTGTTCGCCCAAGCAAACCAGGTGTAGAACTATGTGACACTGCCGTGCTCTGTACATGTGGTATGCTTGAGGAACACTAAGACTTGTGGCTGCAGTGGAAAGGGTGAGGTGGTGGAGGGAGGAGGGGCAGTATTTGTGCACGATCAGCAGTTTGACAACTAGAGGAGAAAGCGGCGTCTCCTATCCAAGTTGCTGGTGTGGCGGAAAGGAAGACTAACCCTTTGGCCGTAAACGACACTGTCAGGGTTGGGATCGTCTTTTTGCAGGGAGCAATTTCTGCAGCAGCTGATCAGCGCCCCCACCCTGAGGGTCATTCTCTGGAAGGTGTGTTGACGACCCCCCACTGCTCCAAAGGAGGGTGTCGCCCCCCAAATGGGAGGACCCGGGGCCGTCCATCATCCCGGGGCGGTATCTGGGAATAAATTTTAAAACTCCCCTGCTCGCTGATGCTGCGCTGTGTATTTCCCTTGTTTTCCTTTTTATTGCTTGTTTTTTTGTTGTCCCGTGTCCTGACCTGGGCTGTTCCCTGCCCCTGTCTTGTCCCCGTTTTTGTACTCGTCCGTTTGTTTTGTCTCGGCTTGTTTAGTTACCCCTCGGTTTGTTTTTGTTGGGTTTGATTTGGTTTTTTGCCCGGACTGTTGACATTCTACTCCTGACACCTAACTCTAAAAGTGAAAGGACTGTGCCCAGTTGCTTTCTGCCGTCTAGGGCGACGTAATAGGGGGGGACGGGGGGTGGGTTCCAGTTGGTCACTGTACCCCCCTTGAGTGACTTTATCCGGAAACCTCACTGCCCTCCACTCACTTAAACCCATGACAGATGGGGGGTTTCCCCGTAGTTCGGTTGGCACTGCGGGTAAAACAGGGGAGATTTCCTCAAGTCTGAGTGCCCCTGCGTACCTTCCCCCTGTGGGCCTCCTATCCAGTTCCCTGACAGGTTCTCAAGCAAAAGAAGGCCTTTTTGGCATTTGAGAGGGATGTGCCTGTTTTTTAGGTTTCCCCCCTGTTCTAGGCAATGGGAGCAGAAAGTGGGAATTTTTTTGCCCCTTTTCAGGGTCCCCCCCCCAGGAGTGGCATTTTCGTTAGCCTTTCGCCAGAACTGTTTCTGTTTGTGGACGGGTTTTTTGCGCCTTAGGGGTATTTTTTTGATGCCCTGTGGGGAAGTTGTGGCCGAGGCTTGCTGCCCACATTGGGCAGGCAAAGGCTGTGGGGGGTTTTTTGCGCTGAACTTCATCGTGGTGCGTTCGTCTGGTGGAACGACCCCGCTTTTTGAAAACGATGATTAGGGTTGTGACCATGTGAAAAGGGTTTTTTGGTGGGTTACCCCTACCCCTGGTACTTTGATGGGTTGCATGCCCTTGTTGGACAGAATTTTAGGTAGGAGTCGGGGAAAGGTTCCCCCTCCTTTGGGCCCCCCCAAGTCACCTCTAAAAAATTGTTTTTCCCATTTTAAACCCAGAGACCCTGCAAGTTGGGACTTCTTCGCCTTTGCTGTGACCGTAGGACTACTCGTGCACACAGGGGGTTTTGCTTTACTGTGGCGAAGTAGCACGGGATTGGGGTGTCCAAAGGAAAGACCGGCCCGAAAAACTCCGCTCCCAGGGAAAATTTGGGGGCCTAGGCCGGGGATTTCCAATTGTATCCAAAAAGTTCTGCTTCCAAGTTAAGATTCTCATATTTGTCTCTGTCTGGGTTCTGGGGATGTTTTTGTGGATTCTGGGGTCAAGCTTTCCAATTTTTGTAAATGCGTCCTTTCGCCAAAAATCTGGAGCCTACCTTTGGAGGCCTCTCTCCTGAGTCCCTGCGGGGCGTGGTGGCAATTGGACAATACTCTCTTGACAAGGGCACAATTCAACATTGTATTCTGAGTCAAGATGTTGTAGATCCATACATACTGAGAAAGTGTATTCTATTTATTCATGGAGGGGGCTGCCCTGCTGATGTGGTTTGGGCTGCCCTGGCTTCAGAAACAAACCCGGTGTTTTGACTGGAATTCAGGTGAATTGTCAAGTGGGGAAACAGTGCGCTGACAGATGTCTCCCTGTTCATTCTGGGGCAATTATCAGAGGATTTCAAAGCTGGAGGGCTTACCTATATTGCCCAAGGAGACTGTTGTTCAGCTATGTTCCCTGATTTAGCCACTGAGATTAAGGTCCCACCAGGATATGAGACTTGGCTAATTGTCCTGTTTCGAAGGTTCTTTGTCTCCACTTCAGCTCCGGCTCATTTATTAAAACGAAATTTCATGGATCCGTGTTATCTGGGGCATACTGGAGTGTCTAGGCACAGAAAGACTTATTTTCTCGTATTTACTGGTGGCCGTCATTGTCTCGTTGATGATGAGGCTACTGTGGGCATCTTGTGAAGTCTGTGCTCGGGCAAGGTTACCAGAACTCGTTCCTCCTGGGCGAACTTTGCCCTCTTCCTATCCTGAACGTTCGTGGGACCCATATCTCCATGGGTTTTATGATGGGACCTTCCTCCTTCGGAGGGCCAAAATACACGGTTATTTGGGTGGTAGTGGACCATTTCAGGCAAAAATTGCCATCTTGTTCCTTTAAGGGGTTTACCGTCATCCAAAAAACTTCTGTGGAACTGTTTATCAAAACATATTGTCAAACTGCATGGTTTTACGGAGAATATTGTTTCTGACAGAGGGGTTCAGTTCGTGTCTCGGTTTTGGTGAGCCCCTTGCACGGCTCTGCCTGTATCACCCTGTCCTTCTCCTATGCCTTCCACCCAGAAAAACTATGGGCAGTCAGAGATTGGAAATCAATTAGTACGCAAAAAACTCCGTTGTTATGTATCTGTTCGGCAGGTAGATGGGTAAAGTACTTACCTTTGACAGGAAATTTGCCCATTGAACAATCAAGATAGTAGCCTCGTCTGGTACATCACCATTTTACTTGCAACGATTGGCTTTCACCCACGGATACATCATTTTCCAGTGCTATGTCTGATCACAGCGGGGTGGATGTCTATTCATTAAAGATCTGTGCACAGTCTGGGCACCAAGTTCAGAAGAACTTGGTTCCCCAATTTTAAACCCAGACATCAGAAGAAAATCTGATAGAGGCGTCTGTGTTCTTAGAGGGTTTGCGGTTGGGAATAAAAAGTATGGTTATTCCACCCGAAATCTGCGATTGAAAGTTCCATCTGGTAAACTAGCTCTCGGTATTTGTAGGTCCATATGTGGTTCAGGAGGTGATTAAACCAGTGGGCATATTGTCTCAAATTACCCTCTTCTCTCCGTTACCTCATAAACATGTACAATCGTGGCACTTCTTAAGAGTTATATTCAGCCTGTGACTCGCCTCTAGGGACCTCCTCCTCCAGTTTGTATAGAGGGGGAGTTTCTAGAATATGAAGTCGCACAGATCTTGGGACTCCATAAAGTCCAAAAGGTAGCTGGCAAGTACCTGTGTCCACTGGAAGGGTTATGGTCCTGAGGAGAGGATCATGGGTTCCAGCGGGACATCCATCACATGCTGAAAAAAATCCTAATATCACCTGATAAGGGAGTTCCTGAATCTCACCCAAACAAAAACCAGACCAGGGAAGGGTCCATTGGCCCCTCTTAAAGGGGGGTACAGTCAGAGCTTGGTGTCGCTCAGTTTGCAGGAGCTATCTTTTCTGCAGCAGCTCGATCTGCGTCACCCCACACCTGATAGTCACATTCTGCTGGGAAAGCTGTGTTGGAGTGGACAGACGCCCCAGCACTCCGGACAGTGGGCAAAAATTGTCGCACCAGCCAATGGGGAGGACCCGGAGGCCCGCATCCAAAATCAGCTGCAAGGTCCGGTATTTGAGGAATTCACATTTAAACTCCCTGATCGCTGTGTGCTGCGGCCGGTCATATTTCCTGGCTCCTTGTATTCCTTGTTGCTATTGCTTGGTTATTTGCTTTCCCATGTACCTGACTCGGTTGTTCCCCTGACCTTGTCTTGCTCTCCTTTTTTGTACCTCCTACCGTTTCAGTGTTTGACCAATGGCTTGCTTTAGTTTATCCCTCTGCGTTCTGTTTTGTGGCTTGACGTTCCTGATTTGATTTTGAACCCGGACTGTCTGGACTATTCTACCTCCTGACGGCCCCAGGCACTCTAGTTGGCAGGGATGTCGCCCGTTGACGTCTATGCCGTCTAGGGCAAGCACATCAAGTAGGCAGGGACAGTGGGCTGGGTTCCAGTCTGGGCTCACTGTACCTCCCTTGACGTGACAGCATGGATCTTTTATTGATGGAAACCTAGACCGCCGTCTGTCCAACGGAATATAGAACATGTTGTATATTTCACTGGACCGCTGTCGGATTCCTGCAGCCCCAATATACTGGGTCGCCAGCAATCCGAAATCCGGCGGTGCAGTCCAGCAATGTGAAAATGCCGCCAGATTTTGGACGCCATTTTCACTTTGCTGTGTGGACCTAGCCTTTGATAGGATTAGGTCTTTTCAGAGTCCTAAAACATCCAGGACAAGGGCTCTCTGTGTCACATTTTGCACAGTAAGGGTATGTTCACACAGCATTTTTGGATACGATTTCAGGTCTATGTTGGATCCAAAAATCGCATCCAAAAACGTAGCGTGTGTTTGGCTCCATGTTGGATGCAGCCTGGATCCACCACTATACTTTATTATAGGGCTCCTGCTCCAAATTTCAGGATGAACATAACATTTCATTTTTTTTTAAATGAACTAAATGAGAGCATCTCTTAACTTTAGAATGCACATGTCCAGCTGTTCACAGTTTCAGCACTTTTTGAACAACTTGCTGATCTCTAAGGGTGCTTTCACACAGTGCGTTTTTGGTGCGTTTTTGATGCGTTTTTTGTGCAGAAAGGCACATCAATTAATGCTGTATATTTATGCACAAAAAATGCATCCAAAAACACACAAAAACCCAGGCTGCATGTGAAAGCACCCTAAAAGCTATGTTCACACGGCTTAATTGCCGGCCCAATAGACATTCTGTTTATTCTCGGTGCGCTTATGACGCGATGAATACATTGGACATGGTCACTTCTCTCCCGCTCGCGGTATTGTGCGAGACAGGGAGAGGAAGACGTAATCCATAGTTCATCTATGCAGAAAACTGTGGATTAACGTAATGGACTGGGACCGTATCTCGTCCCGTATTTGCCGACAGTTCGGCGGCAAAATTACAGGGCGAGATTACGTCCCAAAAATAAGCCGTGTGAAATAAGGCCTAACAAGGATGCTTAATGGCAAAAAATTCATAAACAGGTGTTTGATCACATAGAAAAACAACCCGGATGATGAATTTCCGCAACAACTCCAGGCCCTGTTATAGGGAGGTGAGAGGTGTTTGCTCCATTTAGACAAACCTATGAAATACTGGGAAAATATAGTCTGGTTATATGAAACCAAAATTGAACTCTTTGGATGCCATAACACACCATATTTGGAGGTCAAAATATACAGCATATCACACCAAAAAAACCATAACCAAAGTGAAGTTTGGAGGTGGAAACAACATGGTAAGGGCTGTTTTTCAGCATACCTCACTAGTTAACTTTATATAATTGGAGGAAGGATGAATGGACAAATGTACCAAGACATTATTGATAAAAATCTGCCAACTGCAGAACAAAGGTGACCATTTCAGCAAGACAGCAAAGGAAACTGTCAATCGGTTTCAGAGAGAGAAAATAAAGGTTCTAGAATGGCCCAGCCAATCTCCTGACCTGAATACAATAGAAAATCTAAGGAAGAAACTAAAGCTCAGAGTTCAAAGAAGGAGCCCACGGAACCTTCAGAATGTGTGGAAGAATGGGCCAAAATCCTCTCTGAGTAATGCATGTGATTAGTTTCTCTATGCAGGAGGTGTCTTGAAGCTGTCATCCCCAATCAAGGCTTTTGTATCAAGTATTAAATACATTTCAGTAAGCGTATTCAATACTTCTTCCCTGTGTCATTTCTCATTTGTACACATAATTGATTTATCTGTGGTTTGACTTCTTTGTGTAGACTGGATGGGTTGTTACCGACATCTCGGGAGAATTTCATGTCAATATCATGTTTAGAAACATATTTACTTAGAAAATTGGTGACGTGTTCAATACTTATTTCACGAGTTGTATATGAAATACATGACGATTAGCCGTGGACTATAAGGGCAACATACATGAATGGGGCAGCGGCAGAATTCTAGCGTCAAACAGCTGTAGTAACCAGTTCTATAGATGTGTGAACAGGCATACTCCAAACTTTGGTGTGATAAGTGCCTCGTACCGCACCAAAGACACTTTTTAGGGCGCCAAAGCTTTGGGGCGTACTGGGGCCGTGCCGCACCACATTAGTAGAAGTAGACACATTTATGATTCTTTGACGCCAAAACTTTGGCGCCGACAAATTAGAACAGCCAGACCAGGGTAAAGGTGGTGCCTGAGCCAAACTTGTCATAGTGGCACTACACTGCGCCTGTATCTATGAACTGCAGAAGAACAGCTTCATACATCCTGGCACAGTCTACATTGCCTTAATGCGATTTAGAACTGGTCTATCAGTGCCAGAATTCATACATGTCACCCTAAATGTCTGGGTAGTGGTTCTTTAACTCTGTAAAGCCATTTCAAAATAGCCATGCAGAGTGTGCAGTTGCACACTAATTATGCAGCTGTGTGAGCCAAGAACCAGCTGTTAGCGCTAGCCAGGCTCTCTTAAGAAAGAAGGTAGCGGCCACTGGGGCTCGGTGACTGCATGAAGTGCTGAGTCTTCTTAGACCCATATCAGCTCTGCAGTGACCTCAGGGGTTACATATATTAGCCCCAGTTACAGGGGAAATAATACTAAAAAACCTAATGGTGCAAAATATGCAAAATAAAATAATATAAAGAACACCCTCACATAAAGAAAATATTATTAAAAAAAACACTAACAGCCCAAACCACAACTTTTGGCCCCACCGCTGACAACCTTAAAATTTTACATCACCTAAATATAAAAATCGGTGATGGAAAAGTGACACAATTACGAAACTTACCGTATATACTCGAGTATAAGCCGACCCGAGTATAAGCCGACGCACCTACTTTTGCCCCAAAAAAATGGAAAGTTATTGACTCGGTATAAGCCTGGGTGGAAAATGCAGCGGTACTGGTAAATTTTAAAAATAAAAATGAATACAAATAAAATTTTCAAGGCAGTTTAATGTCCCCCATAGGCAGAATATCAAGGTAAGGCATTTTAATGTCCCCCATAACCAATAAAAGGGAGGATAGGCAGTTTAAATGTCCCTCATAGGGGAGATATAGGCGGTACACATTTAAATTTCCCCCTAGACCAATATAGGAGGATATGTCCCCATAGGCAGTTATGGGAGGGATTATCCCCTAGGCAGGATAGGTCCCCTGAGGGAATATAGGTCTCCATAGGCAGGGAATGTCCCCATAAAAGGCAGATTTTGGGAATAATGTCCCCCCAGCAAAATTATAGGATTATATGTCCCCTAGGCTGGTTTTAGGCCCCTTATATTCCCCCTAGGCTGGTTATATTCAGCTATATGTCCCCCTAGGGGAGGTATAGGTCCCATAGGCTTGGGTTTTAAGGCAGTTATAGTCCCCCTAGCTGGTTATCGCAGCTATTGTCCCCCTAGGCAAAGGGATAGGTCCCATAGGGGGTTTTAAAGGCAGTAAAATGTCCCCCTAGGGTGGTTATAGGGAGCATATGCCCCCTAGGGAGGTATAGGCCCAATGTGGGTTTTAGGGAGTTAATGTCCCCCTGGGGGTTATAGGCACTTATGTCCCACTAAGGGATAGGGGCCCATAGGGTGGCTATAGGGATTATATGTCCCCCCTAGGCAGGTTTATAGGCAGGGTTAAAAAAAAAAAAACACTTACCTCGCTCCCCACTGCTCCGCCTCCCGGGCGCTCTGCTCTGTCTTCCCGGCACAGGCAGGGTGAATCAGGCCCCGCACGCAGCGTGATGACACACGCTGCCTGTGCCGGAAACTCCGAACAGCCACGAGTCTGCTTGCGGCTGTCCAGAGTCCACTGCGGAGCAGGGAGCGCTCGCTCTCTGCTCCGCAGTGGTATCTTCTGCTGTATGCGCTCCAGAGGTGCGCAGTGCCCGGACGCTGTCGGCTGTACTCGGGATTCTGCTAAATGCGCTCCCTAAAGAGTCGCATGTAGCAGAGGTGTCCCTGCCGGCACACGGGCCATCGCAGCGCCCGAGCGCCGACAGTGACTCGAGTATAAGCTGAGGTCGAATTTTTCAGCACATTTTTTGTGCTGAAAAACTCGGCTTATACTCGAGTATATATGGTATTTTAGCGCCAGTTTCTTTGTTAGAAATAATGAAATAACAAATGTAAAAAGATGGCCTTTTTATTTATTGTAGTATTTTCCTATATTGTTAAAAAAAAATCACTTCTAAAAACTACCTAAAATTAAAGCCTAACCTATCACGGAAAAAAAAGGCAAAGAAATTTGTAGAACAACTGAGTGCGAGAAAGAATTATAGTGTGTACAAAAGAAAATGATAATGTGTCTGGTCAGGAAGCAGGGTAAACAACCCGTCAGGAACTGGTTGCGTTTAATTTATGAGAACACATTGGCCTTCCAATTTCATAAAGTAACGAATGTTATAAAAAAAATTATTTGTATTCCATAAAAAATAAAAACGCTGCAATTTGTTATGGTGCTAAATAAATTATTAAAGGGGTTGTCTACATCCTACCAAAATAAGACAAACAGCTCCTGGGGCCCCAGTAAAATAAAAAAAAACTTATATTCACCTTCCCCCAGTACCGGTGCCGTGTCTCCACAGTCTTCTGTGTTCACTCTGTCACTTCTGAACAGGGACTTCACCACTGATTGGTTGCAGTGGTCATGGGATCATCATTTACATCATTGTTCAGAAGGGAACAGCTCAGAACAGTGAGGTAAATAGTGGCACATGACTTCTGCAGCCAATCAGAATGAACACAGAAGACTGGGGAGATGCAGCGCTGGAACTGCGGACCAGAGGAGGGAGGGTGGGTATAAGTTTTTTATCGAATGAGCCCCAGTTGCTGCTGGTATTATTTTTATAGAAGGTGTACACCCCCTTTAACATTAATATTTAAATGGCATGAAAACTTTTCTGTTAAGACCATTTCAAATCCACCACCTTACTACTATGGTACAGTGTATGGTTGTGTTGTAAGTGATTTGGTTAAACAATGATTATGTTTTATATTTCTTTTAGTTAATATTTTAACCAGTTCTATTTTTTTGAAGTTTTTCCGCATGTATAAGTTCTGGTATTTTATTTCACCCACATCACTCTAATTACATTCACTGTTAAATCAAACATTCACAGGGCAAGAAATACCCAAAAAAAGTTAGAATAGTGGATGTCTTTTTGGTCAGTTTTTTCATTGTTATCAAATGAAATAAATCTTTTAACTTTTTTTTAAAGAAACGTATAAAAGGAGTAGCAATGGTGTTTTGTTGAGTAGCTGTATAAGAAGTGAGAAGTCACATTTTAAGAGACTTTGCTGCAATACATATCCTTGGTCTCTGTACATCTTCCGCCGTGTGCTTTAATCAGGGGTTGTATTGGAAGGTTTCTGATAGAATGAACATCCATATATCTTTTAGTGGACAATAGCACATTACAACAAAATCTGCTCTGAATAAACCAAGTCAATGCTGTGGAAGTTCATTATTTTCTCAGGCATTATATAAGAATGGAACACTTTGCAGACAGATTCAGGAGAGGTGTTTTTGTGACAGAGGCACTCATTAATGACCAGAAAATGCTGAACAGCGCTAGGAGTTTCTATGGTTATCCACAAATGTCACTAGGACTGGGGACATTTTCTAAGAGTGATGATGTTGTAGAGGTCCATTTCGTGTTCATATATCACATTGCCGCATCTATACATCTGCCATAATTAATAAGAATAGAGTTACTGTTATTTTTTTTAATCTATTTTTTAAAGGTAAATATACAATTATTTGTTTTAAATTTGGCAAAAACTTGCCAACGCCAGAGAATAAAAAACATAAAATATCTTATTCTAATATTAATTATATATTAGAACATTCCACTAACATAAAGATGACATCTGATTCTTGTTTCAGTAGCCCCATTACTATTACAGAGGAGGTCCAACTATTTTGAAAAACTAAAACTGGGATAGGGGTGCTGTATTAAAATAAAATAATATTTACTCCGCACTCAGCTTTGTTCCAGTAATGATGCTGCTGGTTGCCTACCAGGTTCCTCTGCCTACCTTCGGCTCTGGGCAGTCAGCTCGTGGGTAGTCACATGCTGTTTACTGATATCACCACTCAGAAGTGAGCGCTCTAAATGGTGGCATCAGGAAATATCTAAAGTTGTAAGTAAATATGGAAACCAGTCAAGTGGCCAGCAGCATCACTGGAACGGAGTGGAGCGGGGAGGTAAGTGTAGGGGCTTTGGTTGTTTGTACCCTATATGACAGCGGGATGTGATTGAGAAAGAGGAGCTGAGCTCTGTAATATATGGGGTTATATGATAGAGGAGAGGAGCTGAGCTCTGTGATATATAGGATTATATGATAGAGGAGAGAAGCTGAGCTCTGTGATATATAGGGTTATATGATAGAGGAGAGAAGCTGAGCTCTGTGATATATAGGGTTATATGATAAAGAAAGAAGCTGAGCTCTGTGATATATAGGGTTATATAATAGAGGGAGAAAGCGAGCTCTGTGATAATATAAGGTTAAAATGATAGAGGGAGAGAACTGAGCTCTGTGATATATAGGGTTATATGATAGAGGGAGAGAACTGAGCTCTGTGATATATAGGGTTAATATGGGAAAAGAAAGCTGAGCTCTGTGATATATAGGGTTATATGATAGAGGGAGAAGCTGAGCTCTGTGATATATAGGCTGAAAAGCTGAGCTCTGTGATATATAGGGTTATTTGATAGAGGAGAGAAACTGAGCTCTGTGTTATATAGAGTTAACTGATAGAGGGAGAGAAGCTGAGTTCTGTGATATATAGGATTATATGATAGAAGAGAGGAGCTCTGTGATATATATAGTTATCTGATAGAGGGAGAGAAGCTAAGCTCTGTGATATATAGGGTTTTATCATAGAGGAGAGAAGCGGAGCTCTGTGATATACAGGGTTATATGGTAGAGGGAGAGAAGCTTAGCTCTGTGATATATAGGGTTATATGTGAGGAGCTGAGCTCTGGAATATACAGAATTATATGGTAGAGGAGAGAAGCCCAGCTCTGTGATATATACAGTTATATGATAGAGGAGAGGGGCTGAGCTTTGTGATATACAGTGAGGGGAAAAAGTATGTAGTCAGCCACCAATTGTGCAAGTTCTCCCACTTAAGAAGATGAGTGAGGCCTGTAATTGACATCATAGGTCGACCTCAACTATGAGAGACAAAATGAGAAAACAAATCCAGAAAATCACATTGTCTGATTTGGAAAGAATTTATTTGTAAATTGTGGTGGAAATAAGTAATTTGTTCACCACCCAAAAAAGCAAATTTCTGGCTCTCACAGACTTGTAACAACTTCTTTAAGAGGCTCCTCTGTCCTCCACTCATTACCTGTAGTAATGGCACCTGTTTGAACTTGTTATCGGTATAAAAGACACCTGACCACAACTTCAAACAGTCACACTCCAAACTCCACTATGGTGAAGACCAAAGAGCTGTCGAAGGACACTAGAAACAGAATTGTAGCCCTGCACCAGGCTGGGAAGACTGAATCTGCAATAGGCAAGCAGCTTCGTGTGAAGAAATCAACTGTGGGAGCAATAATTAGAAAATGGGAGACATACAAGACTACTGATAATCTCCCTCCATCTGGGGCTCCACGCAAGACCTCACCCCGTGAGGTCAAAATGTCACAAGAATGGTGAGCAAAAATCCCAGAACCACTCGGGGGACCTAGTGAATGATCTGCAAAGAGCTGGGACCAACATAACAAAGGCTACCATCACTAATACACTACGCTGCCAGGGACTCAGATCCTGCAGTGCCAGACGTGTCCCCCTGTTTAAGCCAGTACATGTCCGGGCCCATCTGAAGTTTGCTAGAGAGCATTTGGATGATCCAGAAGAGTATTGGGAGAATGTCATATGGTCAGATGAAACCAAACTAGAACTCTTTGGTAGAAACACAGCTCATCGTGTTTGGAGGAGAGAGAATGCTGAGTTGTATCTAGAGAACACCATTCCTACTGTGAAGCATGGGGGTGGCAACATCATGCTCTGGGGCTGTTTCTCTGCAAAGGACCAGGACGACTGATCCGTGTACATGAAAGAATGAATGGGGCCATGTATTGTGAGATTTTGAGTGCAAACCTTCATCCATCAGCAAGGGCATTGAAGATGAAACGTGGCTGGATCTTTCAGCATGACATTGATCCCAAGCACACTGCCAGGACAACAAAGGGGTGGCTTCGTAGGAAGCATTTCCAGATCCTGGAGTGGTTTAGCCAATCTCCAGATCTCAGCCCCATAGAAAACCTTTGGAGGGACAACCCCAAAACATCACTGCTCTAGAGGAGATCTACATGGAGGAATGGGCCAACATACCAGCAACAGTGTGTGCCAACCTTGTGAAGACTTACAGAAAACGTTTGACCTATGTCATTGCCAACAAAGGATAAATAACAAAGTATTGAGATGAACTTTTGTTATTGACCAAATACTAATTTTGTCTCTCATAGTTGAGGTCTACCTATGATGTCAATTACAGGTCTCACATCTTTTTAAGTGGGAGAACTT
Source organism: Phyllomedusa bahiana (assembly GCA_025379985.1). Taxonomy (NCBI): domain Eukaryota; kingdom Metazoa; phylum Chordata; class Amphibia; order Anura; family Hylidae; genus Phyllomedusa; species Phyllomedusa bahiana. Next base: position 15,974 of record JAODAL010063183.1, read on the forward strand.
GCACAATTGGTGGCTGACTAAATACTATTTTCCCCACTGTATAGGACTATATGATAGAAGAGAAGCTGAGCTCTGTGATATATAGGGTTATATGACATCTTTTGAAAAATAGGAATAAATACTACCGGAAACTCTTAGGTGCCAAGACTGCGTGCACCAATAAATAAAGCTGACACTCCACAATTTGTGTGTTAGTGCGTCTGTTTCTTGGCACTAAAATGCAATTTTTAAAAAACGAATAATGGTATATCCATACAATCTCTCCGTGTGATCTATAGAACCAACGTGACAATCGAGGTAGTCCTTCAGGTCCTCAATTGGGTTCAAGTATGGGGAAATAGGAGGCCAGGGTAGTACATGGAAGTCTTGGTCATGCTCCTCCAACCAGTGTTGGAAGTTTCTAGCCGTGTGACAGGTCTTGCTGGAAGATCCCTTTTGCTTTAGTGAAAACAATCAGCATGTATGGGTGTATGTGATCTGCAAGGATGGGTTAATACCCAAATCAATTGAGAGTGTCTTCCATATGGATGAGTGGCCCAGAGAATACCACAAAAATATTTCCCAGGTGATGTTTTTCACCTGACACGCCAATGCCCAATGCAAAAAATGTGACTAAGAGAAGACAACTCTTTGCTGAACAATGGAGGTCAAATTCTGATACTGCTGTGAAAGTGAAGCCTTTTATGATGATGCAACTTCCTTAGCATAGGTGCAGTAACAGTGCACAAACTCTGCAGTTTTAGAAATACCACCACCCATGGCCCATAAGTCAATAATAATCCATTCTTGCAATATCGCCCCTTTTATCTATGACAGCAATGAATGACCCACAAGCCAGCTCACAAAATGTGAGTGGTCATAATGATGTGACTGTGTATATTCAATGAGGTTATTAGCAAGGCTCTGTGCACATTAGGGGAGTTCTTCCATACCAAGCTAGAACAAACTTTTCTAATAAGCCTTACTAAGTGCACATTGGAATGGCCATGCCAGAACAGAATGCAGAGGTCCCAAAATGCCAAGCACACAAATGGAAGCAGGCAATTCTCTTGACTATCATTGTACATTGTAGCAATAAGACGTCCTTCACTGGAAATAGGGTGTACAGCTCAGACTGTCAAATACAGCACCAGGCCGGTATTCCCTCTCCTTTTATATTCATCATTGGGACTACCCATATGAGCAGAAGGGTGTTCTGGCATCCAAAAATAAAGACTGCCGGCGGTTCTGTATGATTGATAACCCCATAGAGGACATTTCCACCACTCCAGGGTCCAATGACCGACACTTGTTGTGAATACAAATCTCAAGGTTGTGTGCAGCTGCTCGCCCATGGAAACACAATCCATGAAGGTCCTGACAAACAATTCTTGAACTTGGAAGTGAAATCTGTAAGCATCTTTGGACAATTTGTGCATTCAGTTCTGTGAACTAATACGAGATATCCCTTTACATCTGACTTGCTGCTGCTCCTTAACCTTTCCACTTCATAGCAAGCTATACATGACTGTCATAGTGAAAATACAGTATGACACAGATTATGTATTGAGGTTTTCAAAATGATGCATTTGCATGGCTATGTGCTTGATGGTAGTATTGCGCTTTAGATCATTAATGGTACACTTCCGTTTTCCTGTTTAACTAGCAGGCTGCCGATTGGTTGCATGATTTTCCCGCAATTTTCAGCCAAATGTAGGTCAGGTCAAATGCAAGCAACAATGGTACTTGATTGTATACATCTATGAGAAATTAGTGTGGATACAACTTGGGTAAATGTGCATAAATTAGCTGTCCACAATGAATGTAGGTTTGTTAAGACCTAATTTAGCCAAATGCAAATAAAACCTAATAAAAAAAAAACTTCAAGCCTTTTAATGCAGCATGATGTAACTGTTCATGATGAATTGCCTACCACTGAGGCACAATGATGTACAGTTGTCTCATGATGATTATCCCAGTGTAGCAGGCCAAATTAACCCTCTCCCAGACTAAGTCCAGGTATAGTTTGGCCCAGGCTAAAGTATACTCCTGGGATTAACTGTCAAGCTATACCCTGGGGTGTAAAATAGCCTAGGCCAAACTGTACCCCTCCAGGACAGAATATACCCATTGTGGTGATCGAGGGCCGATATGTGTCACTGTGGTTCAGAGCTGCAGTGAAGTAAGCCAGGTACTATAAGTCTATAACCTTCGGTTGCAGACATGTTGTAGACATGTGCAGACATGTGATCAAGGGCCACTATGTGTCACCATGCTTCAGGGCCGCAGTGAAGTAAGCCAGGTAATATAAGTCTATAACTTTAGGTTGCAGACATGTTGTTTATTTTGGCATCACTGCTTACAAGCAGTGGTATTTTGTGATGGCTTTTTACTGGAGCAGTCTTAGAGTTGGGAGGGATGACTGCTCCCACAAATTCATCCCGGGTTTCCCCTGGCCTATAAAGCCAGGAAGTCAGGTGTGTTGGGAGTGGTGTGTGACTCCAAGCCTGGAGTTGTAAAGAAAGTCTGCTGTATTGATCTGTCCAGAGAAGCTGCACAAAACCATCCTATGCATTGGGAGAGACTAATTTGGTGAGCCTAACAAGTTTATGTTAATCCTTTTGGAACCTGACACAAGGTTATCTTTCTGTTTGTTTGCACCCTGCAGAAGAAAAGCCTTTACCGGTGTTACCTGTGCACTTGTTTAATAAAAACCCATTTAATTTGAACTTTGCTGTGTCTGTGATCCCTATGACGGAGCTGAACCCCCCCACAAGGTGTGGAGGATGCGGGCAATCGAGCACTCCTGGAAGAGTCGCAGAGGGCAAATAAAGACTGTGCATGTCCTGGGTTAAAGCTGTGGCAGCAGTGCAAACGGGATCTCCCAACATGGATGAGCTGATAAATCAGTCGGTACAAGCCAATCTCCAGCAGCAGCAAATCAACGCCCAACAGCAGAGGACCTACACGGAGGCCACACAGGCCCAGCGGGAGACCAATCAACTCCTGGTCTGTCAGCTTGATGCACTGACTGAGACAACTCCAAGGAAGGAGATCCTATGGGGAGAGATGACAACTAGCGTTGATCGAACCGTTCGAGAAAAGTTAAGTTCAAGTCGAACATCGTGGTTTTCTCGAACTGAACATTGTACTGTTCATTCGAGTAACAGTTCGAGTTCTAGAGGCGTTCGACACGCTATTTTAATAGTGTTCATCGCCTTTCTGCACTTTTGGCGGCCATGCAATCAGTGCAGAGCACAAAGACATGTCAAAAACATCATCACTGAGGTGTAGGGCTCTCACTGGCTGCTAAAATAACATAACCATGTTATATATACTTCACTGTATTGCGTTCTGAACGCCACTTTCAGCTCACTCTCTGCTCTGTACAGACTGCTCTCTGTCTGCTTGCTTGCATG
>JAODAL010063184.1:0-19371 GCA_025379985.1 Phyllomedusa bahiana
TTTTCTAGAAAACTGTCTTGTTTTTAATTTGGTGCAAACCCACTTTATTATCTTAACAATTTAATTAGTTGTTTTTCACTTTGGTGCAGGCCCTTTTTGTTCAAAGACCCACCTTGTACTTACAAGGATACAGAAATTTTCTAGTAACTGCTGTTGTATTTCATTGGTGCAAAACCCCCCTTTTTATGATCGTACACAATTTAATTAGATTTTTTCACTTTGGCGCAGGCAAGTTTTATTCAAAGACCCATCTTGTATTTATATTACGATACAGAAATTTGCTAGTAATTGCTGTTATATTTAATTGGTGCAAAACCCACCTTTTATTATCCGTACACAATTTAATTAGGTGTTTTTCACTTTGGCGCAGGCCATTTTTGTTAAAAGACCCACCTTGTACTTACATTAGGATACAGAAATTTGCTAGTAATTGCTGTTGTATTTCATTGGTGCAAAACCCACCTTTTATTATCAGTAAACACTTTAATTAGGTGTTTTTGTCACTTTGGTGCAGACCATTTTTGTTCAAAGACCCACCTTGTACTTACATTAGGATACAGAAATTTTCTAGTAACTGCTGTTGTATTTCATTGGTGCAAAACCCACATTTTATTATCTGTACAAAATTTAATTACATGTTTTTCACTTTGGCGCAGGCCACTTTTGTTCAAAGACCCACCTTGTACTTATATTACAATACAGACATTTGCTAGTAATTGCTGTTTTATTTCATTGGTGAAAAAACCCCCTTTTATTATCAATACACATTTTAATTAGGTGTTTTTCACTTTGGCGCAGGCCATTTTTGTTCAAAGAACAAAAACCGAACCTCCCACACGAGTAAATGATAGGAATACCAACACTTATAAAGCTAAACCAAAAAAAATTATATTCCTTAAAACATACCTTTATTAATTATACCTTTAAGAATATCAATACAAAAAACTACACTAAGTACATTAAATACAACGGGGACAAAAAAAACCCTATACTTACTACATAATAGTACTGTCACACCACAGATTTGCATTAGCGGAGAACCCGCCCCGAAAAGGGCGACCCCACAATGTGCAATTAGTACCTGGATAAAACCCTTCCTAATCTAAATACAGTCCAAAGGGTATAGCAATACAAACACCAGGTAGAAGTCACAACAGGTGAACGCCTGATGTCTATATATCAAAAAATGCGCGTTTATAGAAATAATGTGCTGTAAAAGCCTTATAGTGTATGAAGATATGTATAATAGCACATATAGAATACCAATAGGTATTCCAATAGGTTACAGCACAGTCCAGATCATGCGCATACAAAAAAAGCCAGATGACCTGGATACACCCCTTCCTTATCTCACTGGCATACAGGGGGTATATACATATATCTACCAGGTCAAAAGCAAAACAGGATAAGTGCCTGAAGGATAGATAATAGTAGGAGATATTACATTAGATGCCAGAACATAACGAGTGCTGTAAGGAACTCTTGTCAGATGCCCATAATATTGGGCCAAAAAAACTGCGGGTAGAACACCCCAAGATGTTCAATTAATAATAACAGCACATATATCAACACGCGCATTAAAACGCAGTCCCAGCGTATTCAAAAACAGCCCAAACGCGTTTCGTCCCATCCCAGGGACTCCTCAGTGGGTCAAAAACAATATGTCCATCTGCAAAAACAACACATAGAAATATATAATATATTCTGCCAGATGTCTCACTTACCTAATACTTGACTTAACTACATCAGAGCAAAAGATATACCTGAACCTCCAGTTGAAATTTCATGCTACTCATCTGAAGGTATAGTGCAGGCCAGTGATAGTGTGACTCCCTATGGTGAGAACTTTTGAATCGTCATTGGTGTATGGCGTCCCACACATCTACTACATGACCAGGGGTATTTATAGCCCCGTACATGCCTGCCTTTTCCTGAGGAAAAAACCGCCCCCTAATACCTCTGTAACAGACCTGGACTCACTTCTAGACCATATGTCTCCATCTCCCATGCAAGCGTACACGGCGTCTCCAAAAGTGTACTGCGCATGTCAGTAAATACCAACATGGCGACGGAGACATCGGGCGAAGGTACCGCGCACGCGCCGAGTATCCTGACGTTCTAGCAGGACCGCGCATGCGCACTGCACATTCAGTGCCGTGATGGACACACTCGACTCAGTGCTGCATCTCAAGCCTCAGAAAAAAGAAAAAACAAGAACGCACAAGGGAGAATATGCTGTACTGATACCTGATCTAGCGTAGCACTTTTCTACCCTGCATTTACATAGATACTAGGCCAAATGCAAAGGCACCAGTCCCTTTTGTATAATGTCCCCACAAAAAGGGCCCTAAATAAACGATACATTTAGGTGTCAGGGAAATGAAAAAAATCAAATCCTTACATTTAACAAAAATGAAGAAGTAAGCCCAGGAAGTCACATAAGGCTATAGAACTTAGGTATTTGGCGTAAAACATCACAATAAATTCAGGGAATCTGTGTTCAAATGGAGTTCATATGTAACAAAGAATAGCAAACATTCAAGCGAATGCCTACAAAAAGCACGTAAAAGATAAAGATTCATTTAGCCCCTTTGGAAATACACTGTTAAGTCTATATATCCACTGGGTCTCTCGTTGTAAGATGAGTTTGTCCCAGTCACCTCCTCTGGGCGAAGGCTTTACTAAATCAATCCCTCTGAATTGCATTACATCTATCCTGCCGTTGTGTTTTTCCCACACATGCCTTGCAATAGGGGTATCCTGTTGTTTCCTGATATCCCCAATATGTTCACCTATTCTCCTCCTAAACTCACGACGAGTCTTCCCGACATAGTTTAGTTCAAAGACCCAACTTATACTTACATTAGGCTACAGAAATTTTCTAGTAACTGCTGTTCTATTTCATTGGTGCAAAAACCACCTTTTATTATCCGTATAACATCTAAATAGCTGTATTGCACTTTGGTTTGCCCCAGTTTTTTTCAAATAGCCACCTTCTAATTAAATTTGGATACAGAAATTTCTTAATTACTGTTGGTGTATTCCATTGGTGCAAAAACACCGTTTGTTATCCGTATAACTTTTAAATAGCTGTATTGCACGTGGTGCGGCCCTAGTTTTTTTCAAATAGCCTAGTTGTACGACAATTCTAATAGAAAAATTTGCTAGCAACTGTTCACGTTTGTCATTGCTGCAAAAAATGCAATTTCTCATCCGTGTAACTTCTGAATAGTTTTATTGCGCTCGGTGAATCTCAGTTTGGTGCAGATAACGCACTTGTATGATATTTTGTTGAAAACTATCAATTCCTAGTCCTACTGGGCAGTTGTAAATCCCTGGGACTGAAGTAAGAACATTATTGATTTTGTCTTACGGTTCTTCCACCAGACCGCATTTCACAGGTATTTGCTAGAAACAATTCAGTTTCTAATCCTAGTTGGCTGTGGGAAATTAGAGGGATTTAAGAATAAGTGTGATTTGCCGTCTTTCAATAAGAGACTGTCAAAAACTCTTCCATATCTTCTTAAAGTTTTATCTTTCTGTACATGGAGCGTAATGCATGTGGTAAGCGAGCAAAGAGTGGTGTAGGACATGGTGGTAGAGGTCCAAGAGAAGGTGCTCCTTCCAGTGCTGGCAACAACAAGCAAGCCAGCAGATCGTCTGTTGCAGGACCGTCAGGCCTGTCATCGCTGGGTCAGGGCCCTGTGAATCTCAGTAATGAACAGCGTCGCCAATCTGTTCTTCAGTAGTTGATGCAACCTGCATCCAGCAGTCTTACCTCCTCGTCCTCCCAGTGATGGCCACAAATGTCGTCATCAGCATCGTCAGCATCCGTCCAACATGAAACGAAGGCAGCCCAGATGTCAACTCATGTACCCACCACTGTGGATAATCCATTTTCTGAAGACCTCTTTAATGACAAAATGCGGTTGGGGTCAGAAGGCATTTCCAAAGATTAAGAGGCCAAAGCGGATGATTTTGTCTGCTCTGACGCCCAATCGCTGATGCCATCAGAGGAGGAGAAGGAAGCCGGTCAATCAGCAAAAATCCCGGGCGATCGGCAACACCTTGCAGTGCCTGTTGCTTGTAGTCCACAGCTCCTGGATGCAGAATGTCAGGACGATGAAGTCACCTGTGTTGATGATGATGATGACGACGACATTGCGGATCCAACGTGGTCTTTTCAGCAGAATTTGCTTGCAAGTGCTTCATCACTGGACGAGGAGGAAGACGATGGGGTAGTGTCAGTACGGCTTCCGCCTCAAAAAGGGAGAGGGCGGTCGCAGAAGTCCGCTGAGATGATTCCGCCATCCACGATCAGCGGAAACACCGCTCCTCGCTTATCGCCATCGAAAAGGTCCAGGACCTCTCAAGCCTGGGCCTTTTTCGAGCAAGCCTCTGATTCACCCAGCGATGTCATATGCCGCCTTTGCCGTAAACGCATCAGTAGAGGCAAGAATCTTAGGTGTTTAACCAACACCGACATGTCTAGTCACATGCAGCGAATGCATGAGTTGAAAAGGAGGCAACGCTTGGCCAAAAAAGGCCACACCGATGCCAGGCTTCCAACCACTGTCACACCCTCTGTCCCCGCCCTCCTCCTCCTCCGCCACCACCAAGCGTTCCTCAGCTGCCCATGTCTCTCAGAGTCATGATCAGCAGTACCACCAGCACCACCAGAGACCCATCCTACCCATTCTCCTTCCACCAGTTTGACGACCTGCACGCCGTACAGCGGCCAGTCTCGCAGCTAGCCTTCTGTTTACCAGGTTTGGGAGCAGAAGAAACACTTTAACCCAAACCATCCCAAAGCCAAAAGCCTGAATGTCGGCATTGCCAGGCTTTTGGCCTTGGAAATGTTTCCTTTCCGTCTGTTGGACACAGATGGGTTCCGCCACGTCATGGCCCTTGCCTGCCCCCAATACCAGATGCCGAGCAGGTATTTCTTTGCCAGAAAAGCCGCCCTTGCCCTGGCCAGCCACATGTCATCTAAAATTTCAAGCGCTTTGTCTGCATCTGTGTCCGGCAAAGTCCATCTGACCACCGACACATGGACAAAGTAAGCACGGCCACGGCCGCTATATCTCTGTGACAGCTCACTGGGTGAGCTGGGTGAATGTCTCTGGTGGTAACGGTGGCTCTCAGGCTTGGCACACGCTCTTCAAAACCACAGCGATGGTTCAGGGTTCTTTCCCCCAAGATCCTCTGGTTGCATCACGTGCCCAGAGAACCAGGCCGTGTTGAAATTAATCTGTCTTGGAGACCATCAACACACAGGTCAGGAGCTGTGGACGGCTCTCCGCAACGAGACCGAGCGCTGGCTGGGTGACAAGAACCTTGTGCCAGGCAAGGTGGTGTGCTATAACGGTCGAAATCTGCCGGCCGCCCTTAAGATCGGTAGGCTGGAGCACATCCCTTGCCTGGCACATGTCATGAACCTTATCGTTCAGAAATTTCTAAAGCGCTACCCGGGTCTGGACTGCCTGCTGAGGAAGGCTCGAGGTCTGAGCTCGCACTTCCGCCGTTCGCACCCTGCTTCGTCCCGCCTGGCTGCGTTGCAGCATCAGCTCGGCCTCAACTGTCTCATTTTTGACGTGGCAACACATTGGAATTCCACCCTCCACATGCTCCAGCGATTGTGGCAGCAGCGCAATGCCATTACACAGTACGAAGTGACACATGGCCTGACAAGCAGCGGTGCGGACCTCGGGGTGTTGAGCCACCGAGAGTGGAGGCAGGTGAAAGAGCTCTGCACCATCCTTGCCAGTTTTTAAGAAGCCATCAAAATGGTCAGTGCGGATGACCAGCGACGGAGGAGGAGACAGACACAGAGCCTTTCTCTCTGTCGAATCCAGAAGGCCCGACAGATTCACAATTTCATTAGGCAGTGGTTTAGGGTCCAGGGCTAGTGCAAGGCAGCGCCTCAGCTCTCAGGGTGCATCATCTGAGGCAAGTCAGGGCCATGTTGAAGCTGTGCCAGAGGAAGCGGAGGAGGAGGAGGATGAGGTATTCCTGGACACCGACGTTACTGACATCCCTGACTTGGAAAGAGGCTGGCGCGAATTTGAGGCGGAGGAGGAAGCTGAGGAAGATCAGTTTGCTAGTGCCCCTCGACCCAGAGGCTTGGGAAATCGAGGCTCCATCTCTCACATCAGTGCTTGGATGCTCCATTTCCTCCAACATGATCCTCGCATTAAGGCCATCAAACTGAACAACAGTTACTGGGAGGCCACCCTCCTCGATCCCCGGTACAAAACAAAACTTACTACTTTCCTTCCACCCACCCAAATAGAGAGTAAAATGCAGGAAATGGAGACCTTGCTGATTGATCAACTGCAGACATCTGTTGCGTCTGCTTCACGTTCTTCAAATGTCACGGTGGAACAACGTCAGCAACGTGACAGCAGTAAAGTGCCAAGTAGCCGTAGCGGCAGCAGCAGCAGCAGCAGGCATTGTGGCAGAAGCCAAATGGGTGACCTCTGGCAATCTTTATTTACCACCTCATCAACGCATGTAATGCAGGGCACACATACAACCCACAGAGACCAGCTTAAGATCATGGTGCACGACTATCTGTGTCTCATCCCCGATGTTTTTGTATGTGTTCCGGACCCAGTCGACTTCTGGGTATCCAAAATGATGAATGGCCCGAGCTCGCTCGAAACGCCATAGAGGTGTTATCCTGCCCACGCCAGCGTCATATCTGAGCGGACCTTCGGGTGGAAGAGCCTTCACACGTGGAGGAGCCATTACAGACAAACGCATCCGGCTTTCCACAGAAAATGGTGGATCATTTGACTTTCATCAAGATGAATCAGGCATGGATCTCGGGATGATGTTGTGGCCCCAATTGCCGAAGTCACCGATTAGTGCCGGTTACTTAAACATTCCTCTTCAAAAGAAATGCTCCTGTAGAAAATTTTTTTTAAATGATAATTTCTTACTGCAATTTTTATTCTCATTCCAAAAGATCATTTTGCGGGTTTTTTGCGGTGAGGAGACAGTAAAATACACCCAGGTTTCAAGACAAAAACCGTATTCCATTTACTCTTTATCTTTAGAAATTTTTCCCCATTGTCAAGGGTTTTTGGGGGTTCATTTTCTTGAGATACAGTAAAAATCATGCCCTTTTGGGAATAGAAATGGGTTTTTAAGGGGCATTTCTCCCCACAATTTTTAACAGTGGTTGAGAAGCCATTTTTATATTTTTTGTTTTCATGGCTTTAAAATGCAGCAATACACGGGTCCTAATTATAAAAAAATGTGGTTTTCTACCAGACATTTGTTCCTCACAATTGTCAAGAATGGCCAAGGGTCATGTTTGAATTTTTGGGGCATGTTGCTGTGAAATGCAGCTATACTAAGGTCCTATTCTAAAAAATGGGTTTCTAACGACATTTGTTCTTCACAATTGTCAAGAGTGGCTCAAGGGTGATGGTGCTGTAAAAAACAAGAAGGTAGGACACTGTTAATGGACACATATTGCAAAATGACTTGTTTTTGCAAGATCTTTAACAGAGCTAGCAATCCCTGTAGTGAGACAACCCATTTAATACATTTAAAGAAAAGATAAACAAAGACGTGGTGGGATTCCATCCTACTTTAAAAATGTGTTTTCTAGAATTAAACTACTAAAAAACTTGCATGTACAAAATAGCTGATACAAATATTCCTCTGAATTGTACAAGGGAGGTACAGGAAGACTGAAAGATGTAGGTTATTCAGAGGACATGGTGTATGGAGAAAATTCACCACCCCAAGAACAGAGACAATTTCCTCCAAACACGTTTTAGTTTAAAAAGAGAAAAAGAATGCCAAGAAAAAGGGCACCTGGGTGAAACAGGAGCGTCAACCACCAGCATATCCAAGTGAAGCTCAAAATTTGGGCGCACTCATACGGAGGGGCAAGCGCTCTTTGTAGAGGCAGAAATTTCTCTGAGCTACCCAGGTCTTTACTGTGTATGAGGAAAGCTGGAGGTCTGAGCTCACACTTCCGTTTCCGCAAATCTGCTTCAGCACGACTGTTTTTTGTTGCTGCATCATAAGGGCATTTTTTGCCGTATTAATGGAACGAACGCCTGCCTGGGGGGTCTCACCGCACCCACTGTAAATCGGGCACTGCCCAGCTGAACCTGCGTGCTAATAGATGACGAACACCAGCCCTTGCTCTCACCACACCACTGTAAGTCCGGCCCTGCAGCTGAACCTGCGTGATCCACGTCTACAGCCCCACCTGCCTTGATCAGTTAATTTCCTCCAACCCACTTGACAGTAGAATCAGGGTTTAAGACAGCCTTGTTGACCTACTGGGGACATCTGTTTTGTTTGCTTCACATTGTAATGTCACGGTGGAACAATGTCACCAGTAGAGTGGCAAGTAGACCTAGAGCCAGTAATGGAAAACGAGTTGTTTTTAATATAGTTTATTTTTTATTGAGAAATTTTCTAATGATGGTCCATAAGGGCACCTGTGTGGGTTTTTGGGCCATGCTGCAGTCCAGGACGTGGATAGTCAATGTCCAGTTAAACTAAAATGGTGGGGGTTTAAAGACTCCTTTTCCGGCACTTTTTTATCTGTGGGACATACAGGTTTTGGGGTCATGCTGCGGTACAGGACATGTATGTCAATGTCCAGTTTCAACTAAAATGGTGGTTGAAAGACCCTTTTTCCAGCACTTTTTTAATCTGTGGGTCAGACAGGTATAAGAGTCATGCTGTGGCCCAGGACAGGTATAGTCAATGTCCAATTCAACTAAAATGGTGGTTCAAAGACTCCTTTTTCCGGCACTGTTTAATCTGTGGGTCATACAGGTTTGAGGGTCATGCTGCGGTACAGGACATGGATAGTCAATGTCCAGTTCAACTAAAATTGTGGTTCAAAGACTCCTTTTTCGGTCACTTTTTAATCTGTGGGTCAGACAGGTTTAAGGGTCATGCTGTGGCCCAGGACAGGTATAGTCAATGTCCAGTTCAACTAAAATAGTGGTTGAAAGACTCGTTTTTCCGGCACTTTTTAATCTGTGGGTCAGAAAGGTTTTTGGGTCATGCTGCGGTCCAGGACAGGCATAGTCAATGTCCAGTTCAACTAAAATGGTGGTTCAAAGACTCCTTTTTCCAGCAAATTTTTAATCTGTGGGTCATCAGGTTTTAAGGGTCATGCTGTGGTCCAGGACAGGGATAGTCAATGTCCAGTTAACTAAATGGTGGTTGAAAGACTCCTTTTCGGCCATTTTTTCAATCTGTGGGACATACAGGTTTAAGGGTCTCTGCGGTAAGGACATGTATTGTCAATTTCCAGATCAACTAAAATGGTGGTTAAAGACTCTTTTTCCGGCACTTTTTAATCTGTGGGTCAGCAGGTTTGGGGTCATGCTGCAGTCCAGGACAGGCAAAAGTCAATGTCCAGTTCAACTAAAATGGTGGTTCAAAGACTCCTTTTTCCGGCACTTTTTAATTGTGGGTCATACAGGTTTAAGGGTCATGCTGTAGCCCAGGACAGGTATAGTCAATGTTCAGTTCAACTAAAATGGTGGAAATAATTAGAGATGGGCAAATTGATTCTAACGAAGTGGAATTCGTTTAGAATTTAAAAACTGTTCGCATGTTTGGGGTTTAGGGAAAGAAGTTTTTTAATAAAAGGGCTCGAGAAATTTTAATCAAAAATGGGAAAAGAAACTGGGGCCATGACTGTGCAGAGATGAAGCCAATCAGAGACCGGCGGGATTCTGTGACGTCACCGCACTATTTAAGTCCGGGCGCCATGCTCGCTCCTCACAAATCTTCTCACTGTGCTGTGTAGGAAAGGTGCTGGGCCGCGCTGCTGCTGCTGCTTATGATATCTCATACTAAAGAAAAACACTTTTATACAGCATTTTTTGGGGGGTGTCACAGCTTGTCTCAGAGACTGCTTCTCTTACCGTTCTAATTCTGATTTTTGGGGTATTGGAACTGAAGTCCAGGTTGCGTCCAATGCAGCTGCATTAAATTTTTAATGCTATTTGCTCACAGCACATTGAATACCAAGGGTTTCTAAGCCTGTTCCTGTTGTATTCAGTTAAAGAAACAGCGTTTTTACAATCCAAATTTCCTTTCATTTTTTGTTTGCTCATTTATTTTTGCTCAATTTACATCCAGGGGTTAATTAAGCATTCTTCTGCTGTTGTGGTCACTAAAAAAAAACGTTCCTTTTCACCGCCAAAGAAGAAATTTTTTTCCTGTTGCATAATTCATATCCGAAGATTAATTACGAGTTTTTCTGTTGTTGTGTTCCGTAAAATACACAGGTTTTAACACGCTACAAACTGGTAATTTTTGGCAGCACTTTTCTTTTGCATAATTTACATCCAAGGGTTAACTAAGTATTTTCTGCATTTATTCAGTAAAAGAAAGTTCTTTTAAAAGCCAAAAAAGAAATTTTGCCTGTGCATAATTCTATAAAGGTTAAAAAGCCTTTTGTGCCTTTATTTCAGTAAAAACAGTTTTTTTAAAGCACATACAATAAATTTTTTCCTGCCCATTTGTGGGCGAAATTTATTTCGGGGTTTCCCCCAAAGTTGTTTTGGGTTCTTTTGGGAGTAAATACGGGTGTGTATTTTCATATACAGATTAGAGCTGGCTTAGGGGGGTGGCTCCATTGCTTGGCTCAAACTGAGTGCTTGAAGAGAACAAAGTGCTGAGTTAACAAACCGGAGTTAAACCTCTTTTATTTAATACTTCGATCCCATTAACTGTTTTTTTTTTCTCTTCATTGCTGTTGCACCAGGATAATGGGCAGCTTCACTGGCAATTTCCGCGTGCCAATCTGCCATATGTATCCTAGGAGCAAGAGGTCCGGGGAGAATACGTAGGCAGATTGAGCATGTTCTACTCGGTAGCTCGCATTTTGCCCTAGAGGAGAAAAATGTGACACTGAGGCGGGGGACAATGAAGAGAAGAGTTTGCTATTTGGAGCAAACAGTTGTGGGTAAATGTTGGGGGTGGAGTATTGGATCAGAGGAGGAGCCGTGTAGCTGGGTTAACGAGACGGGGGAGCTCTAGGGGTACCAGAAAAAGGAGGACACTTCACCCCCTGGTTTCCCTTTAGCAAAATTTGCCAAGTTTGGGTGAAATGCTGGGATTCAGTTCAGAAAGGGAGCCCTGGGACCTTTTTCCCTAGACCCCGGAAAAAGCCCCAATAGTGTGGGTGGGGGAACAGGAAAGAAAAGACAGTAGTGTTGTAGGGGATTTATAACGGGAAAATGGATAGAAAATTTTCACCAGGACCCCCTCAACCGAATGTTTGTGTCTCCCTGGGGCCGGGGTTCGGCTGTGGTGGCCCGGGGGGAAATAAATTACTGGGAGGGGTGGCGATCCCCAGCTTTTGGGTCCATTTTGGGAATAAATGACAAAATACCGGTAGTGGGGCTCCAAATTTTAATTTTTTAAAGAACTAGGCTCAAAGCTAAAAAGGAAGGACCCCCAAGGTTTTTTTCCCCGGAATACTCCCGGTCCCATGCGCTACTCAGGGAAAGACAGCGGGAGCTCGGGGGTTTAAAAATGCAGGGTGAAGTCTTGGTTTTAGGAAAGAGGGGTTTGGGTTTTAAGCTGGGTGATTTTTCATTGGGGTTCAATCTGTTTTTACAGAAAAATTTGAACTAGTGGAAGGGGGTCTGCTGTGCGGGGGGAAAGAATTCAAAAGGGGTGCGGGAGTTTTTAAATGGGGATGGGAGGGAGGAAAAAAAGAAAATGAAGGGGTAGATAGGTTGGAGTGGGCGACTATATCGGCGGGGGAAAATGGAATGGGGGAGGGGGTGAACAGTGGATAAGGGTCCTGTGTTAAAAACTGCATTGAAGATTAGGTACCCCCAAAAACCCATGTAACTCATCCTTTACAACTGTGTAATAAATAATCACATATGTCTAATAAAGGTATAATGTATAATCCCCATGCCATCTTTAAAAAGGGGTAATGATAACCCTCCCTTTACAAAGGGAGATGTTTAATCGAATGCCGTCCTTGAACGGGTAACTTTTAATTTCCATGCTGTCTATGTGGGGGGAATTTGATCTATGCCGTCTAATGAATCAAATGAACATTTGATACAACCCCAAACCCCGTTAAAGGGAAAAAGTGTAAAACTGGAAGGGAATTTAAAAAAAGTCTATTCACAAAGCTAAAAGTCTTGAACCAAAATGGGGGGACTTGAAGGCTAGTTGTAGAGGGGCGATTGATGTGGTAGGTATTGCTGAAACTGGCTGGATCCCCCTGATTGGGCGGTCAAACCTTTAAGGTTTTTTTTCTATTTTGGAAAGACAGAGGAAAGGGGGGGGAGGAGGAGGGGTCTGTATGTAAGGGTGATATGAAGGCAAATGTGAAGAGGTAATTTCAGACGAGTAGCTAATATGTGGGCATTTTGGGGTGGAAATACAAGGGGGATTAATGCGAAAATTTATTTTTTTGGGTAATCATAGACCCCCCCAAATCACTGAGGAGATGAAAAAACAGATGCATAATAAAATGGTGCGGGGCAGCACAGGAGGTACGTGATAATTGGGGGACTTAAAATTTCCCAGATTGTCTGGGGTCACGGTTTGCATCGAATGAAAAGGGGAAAGGGAAATTCCCAATCTGTTTGAGGTAATTTTTAGGGGCAGTTTTTTGGGGGATCCCAAATGAAGTGATGCTCGTTGGGTTGGTCATTCTAACAAAGCAGAACTTGTCGGAGTGGGACCCGGGTTTCTGGGGAAAAACTTGGTAACGTGACCACAATATAATTCATTTTAGATAAACTGGAAAAAAAAAAAAACAAAGCGGGAAGGGAGAAAAATGTAATTTTAAAATAATTTTCCTTATTAGGGCGCAAACAGGACCTGACTGGGAGCGCTTTAGCAAATAGTGATATAGAAGCAATGTGGGGGCTTTAAAAAAATACTTTGGGGGAAAATTTATTGCAAAATATTTTCCCAGGGTAACAATTTAGGGATAAAACTAAAACCAAATTGCTTTATTCTTTAAGGGGGGGGGGGGGGGGGGGGGGGGGGGGGGGGGGGGGGGGGGGGGGGGAACAAAACAATTAAAGGGATTTTAAAAAAATATAAGTAAGGGTCGGCTTCAGCCTTTGAAAATTTCAGGGGTTTTAAAAAAATCTGTAAAAAAGTGATAAAAGCAGCTAAAATTAAATAAAGGCAGGTGGCTGGACAGCAAGACTAACCCGAAATTTTAAAATAAAAATGCCCAAAAAGCCGAAGTCAGGAAAATAGGACCCTTAAAAGCCCGTGATAGGGAGTGGTCACTGGTGACCAAGGAGGGGAGAGGGCTAAAAAAGGTTTTTTAAACTCAGATAAACTATCAATGGTTGTGGGGGGGCCAAGTGCAGTGTAGTGGTGCCAGTACTGTAAAACCTCATTGCTATAAATTAATTGGCTCAGTGTAGAAAAATTCAAAGCCCAAATTAAAAAAACGAATGTGAAAAAGTCAGGCCTGATAGCATTCAACCAAGGTTCTAAAAGAGCCAGCTCGGTTTCGTGTGCCCCCGTACTAACTTAGGGATTCCCGCGATGGTATAGTACAGGAGACTGGCGCAAGGCAAAAAATTTTTTCCATCTTTAAAAAGGTTCCAAGCTTGCCCAGGTAATTATGACCTAATTTTAAAATCTGTTTGGGAAAAAATGTTTGAAGGGTTTTAAGGGACTATATACAGGAGTTGTTTACAAACACAATACTATTAGTATTTCCCCCATGGATTTTCTGTATCACAGAAAAACTAAAGGGCCTATAATCTAAAAAATAACTTTTAATAAAATACTTAAAAAATAAAGATCAACAAAAATAAATTGCACAATTAAAAACCCAAATGTACCTATAACAATGAAAGGGGAAAGTGTAAAATTTCCTAATCAAACCCTAACAAAAAAACCTAATGTATGGATGGGGTAGTCGTCCGAAAGGAGGGCCCCGTCTTGGAAAAACATCCCAAACACACTAATCAACAGGTCTAATTGATAATCACTACAAAGATACATATAGAGTAGATACTCATAAAATCAATACTTATCTGCTCATAATCGCTTTCTGGTCCCGATCACCAAATAGATCATAGATACTGGCATAGACCATATATCCCGACGCGTTTCTCCCCAGCAAATAATCTGGGGTTCCTCAGGGGATCTTATGCAATATTGCAAAAAAGAGCTAGAAAAAGGAGACGCTCAATAGTGTCCCCTCGATCCTAATAGATCAGGCAAATATGGCTTCAACTAAACATTAGAATTACCGCCACTGGACGCCAATTCCTTCCGCGTCCAGGAAACTCCACTACGCACGTGTCTGCCCAATCTAACTCTACGTCACTTCTGCATTTGCGTAGTGCTATCGCCATTACTATACTTGGCTTCATTATCCCTAACTGCGCATGCGCGGGTTTCCACATGATGCAATAATACGTCATTTCCGTATCCATGTAATGCTATCGCCGATACAGACAGTCTCAGCTTTATTACTGAAATCGCGCATGCGCAAATTTAGCGCACAATTGCCGATGCATTCATAGCGCCGATATTCTACTCCACATCTATGGATTTACATTGTGTTCACAATTACACAATGAACAATGTATCATTGCTCCAACTACATAGTATCATTACCACTATCACAATCCTCTTGGATTACTCCTTACAGGCGGCCCTTGAGAGCATTGATCTTACGCTCACTATTAGTATTGCCACAAATTTAATGGATATGGTAACTATGAATTCAAAGAAGATGTAGCCATAAATCCCAAGATATATCAATAACTAGAATCCCAATAGAGGATTGGCTTCAATACCAATGGCAATATCTTAAATAGGGGAACAAAAATATATAGAGAGGAGGGTTAAATGTAAATAAAAATAAATCCAACATTAAATTCAAAGAAGATGTATAAGATATCAAAAATGGGACAAAAACTATTTCGTTTTGATAACCCAAAAGGGAATAAAGTATATCCAATACGGGGAAAAAAATTATTATTAAAGTTATATTTAAATCACAAAAAGACCAAAGTACAAAATCTTGTTAAGGCCCTTTGGTTTTACTGTTCCCAGCTGGAACATCCATTCCGTTTCTTTTCTAAGTTAATTTCTTATCAAAATCCCTTTTCTTGGGATTGATGAAAGTCATTCCCCAAAAAATTTGACCTATAAAATTACCTCCTGTTTGGACCATTTTGGGTTTGAAAAAGGGAGTGCCCCCCGTTGGTTCCTTATTACCAGATGTTCCCCAAATCTTTTCTTAATGGCTCTTGTTGTTTTCCCCCAATATAAAGGCCACGTGCATGAAATAAGTAGAAAACTAGTGATGAGCGATTTGTTGACTACGTCATGGGGTCGTAGTCATATCGCCAATTATCAAGAGATTTCCGATAGCGATAATAGATTTCGCGATGACCATTTAAAGTTAGGGGAAAGGGAAAAAACCCCTTCATTCTTAAACCCAAGGGGGGCTGGGAAGCGGAAATTTAAACATCACAACAGTAAAAATGGAAACGTTGCTACTCTTAGGCACCACTTAGGTTATAAAAGTCACAAAAAAAAAGTCCAGCCATCACTATCCCTGTCTTGTCACGCATTTACCCTTAAACCTGATGACCCAAAAATTTAAAAAAAGGGTAGAAGGCGTATTTTTTGAACCATCATTTTAATTGAAAATGGAATTGAATATCCCTGTCCCGGAAAACGTGACCCTTAAAAAATATTGACGCACAGATTTTAAAGTGCCCGTAAAAGGGGGTCTTTGACCACCATTTTAGTTGAATGGGCATTGATTAATTCCCGTCAGCAGCATGACCCCAAAATGATGACCCCCAGATTTAAAAGTTTCCCGGGAAAAAATGTCTTTCACCACCTTTTAGTTGAATGGACATTTCTATACTGTCCTGTACCCGCATGACCCTCAAACCTCTGACCTCCAGATTTAAAAATTGCCGGAAAAGGGTCTTTAACCACCATTTTTAAATTAAAAAGGAATTGACTATAACTGCCTGGGAACCACCTGTTAAAGTTTCCTGTACTCCCCTTTACAATTCAAGGAATTTTTGTATCGCTATTTTTTTTTACATGCCGTTTTTTAGTGTTTAATTCTAGAAAAAAAAATTTTTAAAAAAAGGAGGAATCCCACCACGTCTTTGTTTCTCTTTTTTTTTATGTATTAAATGGGTTGTCTATCTTTACAGGGATTGCTAGCTTATTTTTAAAGATCTTGCAAAAAAAACAAGGCTTTTGCAATATGTGTCCACTTTAAACAGTGTCCTAACTATTACTGTTTTTGACAGCACCATCACCCTTTAGCCACTTTTGGACAATTGTTGAAGATACAAAATGTCTGTTAAAAACCCACCATTTTTTACTAAGAGGTCCTGTAGTTTTGCGGCTTTTCACAGCAAAATAGCCCACACAAAATATTCAAAATCATGACCCTTGGACTCGTTTGACACAAATTCGTGAAGAACAATTGTCTGTTTGAAACCTCATTTTTTATAATAGGACCCTGGTTTTATGTTTTGCTGCATTTCAAAGCAGCATGAACCCCAAAAAATTATAAATATGACTTGCTCAGACACTGTTAAAATTGCGTGAGGGAGTATATGCCACTTTAAAAACACTTTTCTATTCCAAAAGGACCATGATTATAGCTGTACTCTCTCAGCAACATGACCCATTAAAATTTATTAAAATGACTTCTTCAACAACTGTTTAAAAATTGTTGAGGGAGAATTGCCACTTAAAAAGCCACTTTTCTGTTCCAAAGGGACCATGAGTATAGCTGTTTCTCAACAGCAACATGTCCTCCAAAACCATGGCACATGCGAAAAAATTCTAAAGATAAAGTGAGTAATGGAATGACGGTTTTGTCATGAAACATTAGTGTCTTTTACAGTCTCCCACACCACAAAACCAGAAAATGATCTCTTTCGGAAGTGAGAATTAAAAATTGCAGAGAGATATAATCATTTAAAAAACATTTTTCAAGAAGGGACCATTTCTGTTTAAAGTGGGAATGTCAAGTGGACTGGCAAACCTAATCGGTTGAACCTCGGCATTGGGGGCACAACATCAATCAGGAGATCCATCGCCTGATTCATCCTTGATGAAAGTCAATCGATCCCACAGTATATGTGGAAAGCCGGGATGCGTTTTGTCTGCATTGACTCCTCAAGCTGTGTGAAGGTCCCGCTCAGATATGACATGGGCTGCATGGGCAGGCAGCACTTCTATGGCGTGGCGAGTGACTCGGGCCATTCATCCATTTTCTGGATTTACCAGAAGTCGATTGGATCCGGAAAAACATATCCACAAAATAACTCGGTGTGGGAGTTGTAAGATAGTCGGCACCATGGTTATTAAGACCAGGTCTACTGTGTGTTGTATGTGTGCCCTGCATTAACATGCGTAGGGAGGTGAGTAAAATAAAGATTTCAAAGAGGTCACCCCTATAGGCTTCTTGCAAACAATGCCTGACGGTCTGCTGCCGCTACGGCTGCTTGGCAAATCTACTGCTATCACCGTTGCTGACGGTGTTCACCGTGACATTTGAAATGAAGTGAAGCAGAACGATACAGATGTCTCCAGTTGATCAAATCAGCACGGGTCCAATTCCTGCATTTTTACTCGCTATTTTGGGTGGTGGAAGGGATAGTGCTGAGTTTTGTTTTGTACCGGGGATCCAGGAGGGTGGCCACCCCAGTAAATGTTGTTCATTTTGATTGGCCTTAATGCGAGAGATACATGTTGGAGGAAATGGAGCAATCCAAGCACTCATGTGAGAGGATGGAACCTTGATTTCCCAAGCCTCTAGGTCGTGGGGCACTAGCATATGTTCTTCCTCATCTTCCTCCTCGCTCAAATTCGCCGCCACCTCCTTTCAAGGCAGGAACGTCCGGTAACGTCAGTGGGTCCAGGTTACCTCCTCCTCCTCCTCTGTTCTCGGACACAACTCAAACACAGCCCTGACTTGCCAGATGATGCACCCTGAAGCGATGCCCCTTGCACTAGCCTGGACCCCCCAACCCCTGCCTAATAAAGAAAAAATTGTGAAAATGTCGGGCCCCTTTTGGTTTGGGCGGAGGGAAAGGCTCCGTCCGCTCTGTGTCCGTTCCCCCTCCGTCGTGGCGGGACTGTTTTTTCAGAGGTCCAACGATGTTCCCGAACTAAAATCACCACAATGCCATGTGACAAGGGCTTTTTCCGCACGCCTTTTTTTGGCTTCTTCAAAATGGCAAGGATGGTGCGAGCTCTTTCACCTGCCTCACTCTCGGGGCTCAAAAACCCCGAGGTCCGCACCCCTGTTGTAGGCCAGGTCACTTCGTATGCGTAAAGGCATTGCGTGCTGCCACAAACGTGGGCATGGGAGGGTGGGTTTTTAAGGGGGTTTGCCCGTCAACAAGAATGGGGGAGGCCCAGCTGACGCTGCAAACAGCCAGGCGGGGACGACGGGTGGGGGAACGGCGGAAAGGGAACTTTAGATTCGAGCCTTTTTAAGGCGTCCGCCGGGTACTTTTTTAGAAATTTCGGGCACAAAGGGTTTATGACATGTGCCAGGCAAGGGATGTGTCCCAGCCCCGATCTTAAGGGGGGGCCAGCAGATTTTTCCCGTTATCCACCCACCCTTGCCTGGACAAGGTTCTTTGGCCCAGCGCCCGGTCTCGTTGGGAGAGCCGTCCCCAAACTCTGACCTTTTTTTCCCAAAACGATTAATTTCAAAAAACCCGGCCCGGTTTCTCTGGACGTGATGCCACAGGACCCCTTTGGGGAAAAAAACCCCGCCATCCCCCGTTTTTAAGGGTGCGCCCAGTGAGAGCCAGTCACCCCCAGAAAGGGGTCCCCCCGCTCCCCATGAGCTGGCACAGAGATTGCGGGCCTTGGCCGGCTTAGTCCATTGTCGGTGGTCAGATAAAAAATTTTCCGGCCCAAAATGCAGACAAAAGGCTTGAAATTTTAATGCTCTGGCCGGGGCGGGAGGCCTTTTCTGGAAAGAAATGCCCCTGGCTCTGGTATTGGGGGGGCAAGGGCCATGATGGGGAACCCTTGTGTTCCGCCGGAAAAAGGCAAAATTTCCAAGGCCCAAAAAGCCCGGCAATGCCCACATTTTGGTTTTGGTTTGGGGGGGGGTTTTTTTTTTTTTAAAGTGTTTCTTCTGCTCCCCAAACCCCGGAAACAGAAGGCTGGGCTAGATGGCCCGCTGTCGGGGTGCAGGTCTAAATTGGGGAAGGAGAAGGGTGGGGGTGGGTCTTGGTGGTGATGGTGGGACTCGGGGCGGGGAGGCTGAAGCGGAGGCTGATCCTGATCGACTCTGAGAGACATGGGAGGAGGAAGCTTGGTGGTGGGGGGGGGAGGAGGCGGAGACAGAGGGTGTGA
>JAODAL010063185.1:0-19370 GCA_025379985.1 Phyllomedusa bahiana
GGTTTTATTGGAATAGTCTTCCCTTTATTTCACCACGTGTTTAAAAGAAACCCATTGTAGTGAGAAAACCCCTTTAAGGAGTCCAGTGGGTAGTCTTATTAGTGACTGACTGCTATACCTGTAGGCACACTCACCAGAAAGGCTGTCAACCACTGATAAGAATCTACTGGACTCCTTAAACCAGAATAAGCAGAATATTAAATCAATAAATTACGAGTTCTTCTGAATCTTTCCCAACAAGACTATCAATCTGCTCAGCTCTTTCTGCTCTATGATATGCTGCCTGCAGATCAGATAGCATGTTCACTGTGACAGATTTCCTTTAAGGGGTCCAGTCAATATGCTTTTTATTCAGAAATCCTGGTTCACATTATATAAGCCTATATATCACCGAACTCTGCTTTTCTCTCATCACATCCTGTTGTCCAATAGGACAGCATAAATCAACTGACAGATTCACTTTAAAAGGGTTGTCCATTAAACATAATTACACAACATTGGGGTCACAGTGGGCAAAAAAAAAAGAAAAAAAAAAAGGGATACTTACCTACTGCCACTGTGGCATCGGAGTTTGGAATTTTGCTCGAATGTCACCGTGAGTCCAAGCTTCAACGGAGGAAGGCAAGGCTTTTTAAAAATTTTTAAAAAGCTTTTGTAAACCCCTGGCCTGGTTTTCCTTTTTTTTTTACCCCTCTTTCAAGAGACCGAGTTTTCATCACCGCATTTCGGGCTTAGGTTCATAGATGATTGCAATTAACTCATTGCGGGCTTCGCCTAAGTGAAAGGGGGTTTCTTGTAAAAAAAGCTCAAGTGCTCTGAGGAGTAAAAACAATTACTTATCTGTAAACAAAAGCTAATTTTGCTAGCAATAATGAGTGATTCTTCTCCAAGAGTGACCTCCAACCATGGTGACTCCCTGCTCTGTCTAGTCAGGAAGGCAGATAGGAACAGGTAACCATAGAAATCAGCATTAACTCAGAGCAGATAAAATCTCTCTTACTTCGTGACCAAGGTAAAATCAAAAGACTAAAGTCTTTAGTTACCTATCCCTACATGTTGAAATCTTTGTAGTGAGAAAACCCCCTTTTGAACCAGCATTTTTTGGATTTTTCTATTTCCCCCTTCCCAAAAGCCAAAGTTTTTCCTATTTTCCCTTGACAAGCTTCAAACGACTGTTTTTTTTTTTTTTTATGGTATATTTAAATTACCACATTTTGCTCTGAAAGTCCCCATAAATTTTTTTGTGTGGTGTGAAATTGGGGGAAAAAAACCCCTGCAATTTTAAGGTGGTGTTTATGGAATGGATTGTATGATAAAAATATTATATCTTTATTCTGCAGGTTGGTACAATCCTGGAAATAAGCAATTTATAAAGTTTTCATTATGCTTTACTACAAAAAAAAGAAAAAACTAAAAAATTTTCTTTGCATCCTGATTTTCTACATAAAAAGAACAGGGGTAGAGATGGTTAGTAGTCTATGTCCGTTAGAAAATTAATCGCGGCTCTCACCACTCTTTCTTTCGTTTTATTCCAATAAAAGATCAGGTAACATATGGGAATCGCCACATAAATTGGCTAATGCAAAAGGTGCCTAATCAGCACTGTCAAGGCAACTTATCCACACTGGGATATTTGGCAGTCTTGATACGCTGTGTCCTATCAACTTATAAATCTGAAGAAAGGCATTAAATGTTATGAGAAACTAGCCTTCAACATGTATAATTCCCTTTTTTTGCCATACTGTGGCTTCCTATGTGCTACTGAGTGGAACAAGTCTGGCTTCTGCAGCAACCCATGGTGGTAACAGACTACATTTCCCATTACACATTGCTGACATCTATTTCAGGCTTTTCTCCTCCCTCTGTATGCATCCACACTCTTATACATTACAATACTGCACTCCCTCACTGCCGAGCCTTTCAAACGGCTTTCCCACAGCCAGTCATAATAATATGGCTCTTGGTTTTTTCCGCCCCGCTTTCCAAGACCGATCATTTTTTTTCTTTTTCCCCGTTTCCCCGAAAATAAGATAGTGTCTTTTATATTAATTTTTGCTCCTAAAGACGAGCTAAGACTTATTTTTAGGGGATGTCTTATTTTTTATAAACAAGAATTCACATTAATTGTTGAACAACAAATCAACATGTATTAATATATTGTAGTGATTTCATCACAAACATCAGCATAAGCAGCCAAACTCTGAATTGCATCAAAAAAAATGCACTATGTCTTATTTTCGGGGGTGTCTTATTTTCGGAGAAACAGGGTATTAGAGCTTTTATTTTGCAGGACAAGAAATACTTTTTAATAGTGTTATGAAACAAACCAAAGTATTTAATTGCTTTGTAATTTGGTATAATAGAAGCCTAAAGAGATGAGAAATAGAACACTTTTCTTATTTTTAGTATTCATATTTGGCTTTAAAACAAATACAGTACTCTAAACAAGTAGAAAATGGTTTTACAGGGGTTAAAGGGTATACATATCTCAAATTACTGCATAGAAAGTTAGCCACGTGATGTAGCCTTAGGCTATGTTCACATGGCTTATTTCGGGGCGTATTTACGCCCGCAAATACATCCCGAAATACGTGTCAAATACGCGTCACAAAGTGTGGCGCGTATTTTGCGTTGTAAATACAATACCCATTCTTTACTAGGGGATAATACGTCACGAATACGCTTCAATAATTGACGGGCCTAAATTTTACGATCGTATTTACGCCCGCAAATACGTCGCGAAAATACGACTTGTGTGAACGATGAGGCGTATTTTACATTGGAATCAATTCTAATCTAATTGTTCATTATTTAGGCGTATTTCGGGACGTATTTGCGGGCGTAAATACGTCCGTAAATACGCCCCGAAATTAGCCATGTGAACATAGCCTTACACTTACTTTCTTTCTTTGATGTTTTCAGCAGATAGGCTTCAATGCACGTGTACATTTTAGTATGCAAAGTAAAAATGGTGTGTTTCCCTTTTAAAATATCTAACTGCGAACATGCTAACCAACACTTGAAATTGTGTGGTTAATTTCTTCATAGCATAGTGTAAAAATTTAATAGGCGCTTCACCAACCGCTGTGAGTTATAAATTATTACTAGAAATTATAAACTGAGCGAAAAAACGTAGGAAAACGAGGAAAAAAAAATCCATAGCACATGCTTTGCCAGCATACAAAATAATATTCAATAATTAACTGTCTTTTGAATGGCACACTGCTAAAGAGGACTGTAGCAGCAGGAGGCAGTTTGAACCAATCATTAGGTGCTATATATGGTATATCCGGAATACTTAATATTAAGCAGAGAGGAAACTTGCTATAATGATTCATGTTCCTAAACAGTCTTCTTTGCTTTAACAAGATATACTACAAAGTAGATATTCCCACTCAAAGACAAAAATAAACATACATTGTAATATGAAAAATACAAGGTATAATAGCGATCCAGTGTAATATATTTAGAGGGTTTGAAAACTTCTTATTATTACTCTTAGGCAAGTCAATTTTAATATGTGCTTTTTACTACCAAAAGGCACAACATAAAGTTATTTGTTTCCAGTGTAAAGCAGCTGTTTGCTGGGAGTATTTTATTTTCAATGTGCATCCTTGAACATCTAGTTGTTAGCATTACTCAATCTCATTAACAGTTCATTATGAACTTTGGCTTTTATGAAATGTGCAAAAGTGACAGATCTAGAAGAGATATCGCCAGTGGGAATTATTATGACCTTACGAACTTTAATTTTACACAGGATACATTACAGGATCACTAGTTTGTAGGTCACGTTTTTCGTTATTCATTATGGCACTGGAAAATATTATCTCATTTCTCTTTCATGTCTATGAATCTGATTATTACAGCTTCCACTTTACCAGTTCAGACAGGGGAAAAAATGTAATAGGTTAAAGGAAAACAGAAGAAGACAAAGTGTTTCTTTAGTTGAAAGTAAAAAGATTGCTAAACCGTTAACCCCCACCAGGGCGCTAAAAAATGTTTGATTGATGAAGGATGGAAACCACTCAAGTTACTGTGCAGGCATCTGAATTGAGACATGACCATGCATCTATTGTCATATACACATGCAGTAGGTGAGAAGAATGGTCGGAATGAGACACTGAGGTTATGTGCCAAAAATGATACCGGTTCTCACAGCTGTCACCAAGTATACGGTTATCTCACAGACAGTTTGATACAGGTGCATCAATGAATCCTCACTGCTCTTAAATCAGGTTTCAAAGCCGCAAACTATAATCTATTTTACCATTCATATTTAAGATCAGCTCTATGCTACTGTTTGGCATGGTCCTCAAACCGAAGAGCTGGTTTAGATGACCATGAAAAACATAGAAGAAGAGAAAAAAGTGTCTAACAATGAATTTCATTCCTTGATAAACTACATAAAGGCACCGCAGGATTAAACAAAGTGCATTGTTAGACTAACTCCATGGAGCCCTTTTGCTAACCAATGAATAACAATCTCCCTGAAAACAGTCTTCATTTAAAGTCTGTTTTAGGTTAAGTTTACACAAAGGATATACTATGGATTTTACCTGTGGATTTTCACTAGTAAAATCCACAGCAGAATACAGTAGCAGGAACCTAAATGTACTTATGTTATTAATTTAACCCCTTAACCAACCACGGTCAAAATAACATGGCTTTTCGTTTTTTCCCCCCTCTCCTTCCCAGAGCCATAAAAATTTTATTTTTTCACCTACATAGACTTCAGGGGTTTTAATTTTTTCGGGAAAGAGTACTTTCTAAAGGTGTCATTCATGTACATAAAAAATACCTGGAATGCGCAAAAAAAAATCTAAGTGGGGCAAAATGTGAAAAAAACACTTGCTCTATGTTTGCGGGTGTTCTGCATTTACGGCATTCAATCTTCGTCAAAAATGAAGAGTTACCTGTATTCTACAGTTTGATAAAAATCCAGCAATATCAAACATGTATGGTTTTCGTTCTGTTTTTGGTACCGTAAAAAAATTCTAAACCATTTCTATTTTTGAAATTCGTGCGGTGGCACCATTTTTTAAAATATCACCCATGGATTCAGTGAGGGAAAAATTTTTTGGGGGCTGAAGGTATTTTTATTGCTACGTTTGGAATACATGGGAACTTTTTTTTTTTTAAAATTTAAAATTTTTTTAAATTTTAGGGGGGCATAAGAGTCCAAAAATGCAATTTTGGCATTTGGAATTTTTTCTCTTCTACGGTGCTCAATGCACGGGATAAATGATGTTATATTTTAAAAAAAAATCGGGCCAAAATTTTTGTAACGTTTTACTTTTTTTTTTTTTATTTGTAAAATGGCAAAAGGAGGTGATTTGAACTTTTAATTTGATTCTTCTTACATTTTAAAACTTTTTTTTTTTTTTAACTTTAACTTTGAGTCCCCCGTAGGGTACTCCCCCACTAGGAGGCGCGATCATTTATACAGCCTAATGAATTGTATAGACAATGGATTAGTGTGTACAAATATGGCGGTTTTACTACTTAATGCCTGTGGTAGGGAGTAGTAAATCAGAGAATATGGCGGCGATGGAAGCCTTCACAAATGCAACAAGTTTTCCTCCTGGAATCCTTGTCTGTCCATTTTAAAAATTGTGGAAAACTGCCAAGAGTTTTACTTTAAACTCCTAATGTTTCCTCAGTGGCAAATACACCACCCACAAAAACTTAGGGATATTTGTCTTTTGATTGAAATTTCAGGATGAACATAAAATTTCTTGAAATGTTTTCTAAATGAACCAAGGGAGACGATCTCATAACTTTAGGAGCCACATGTGCAACTGTTACTCGGGACTTTTTGCACAACTTGTTGATCTCTAACGCGTTTAATGGCAAAATTCCCAACAGGTATTTGATCCCTAAATCGCCCAATAAATTTAGGGAATCAATTTGAATTGCGATTTAAACAGTCCTCCTCATCATGCGGTTCATATCTTGACATCATGAAACCAAGACAACACCTTACAATTGACCAATAGTGCCTCGTCATTGCGAGGCTACAAGCATGATACTCTGACGGAAGTGGCCACTGAGCTTAGGATGTCAGAGTCTCATCAGCAGGTTGCAACAAAGATACAGAAAGACAAGAAGAGTCACAGTAAGGCAAAAAAAAAAAAAAGGTGAATGTCCTCTGCTTCATTGTAAGACTGTTCCTATTTGTTATGCCATAATGTTGATCTTTAATTGTCACGGTTGTTTTGAAGAGGTTATGACAAAAATGGAGAATAAATGGCGTTTACTAATATATAAAAAGTAAACGGAAAGTTTGTTACAATATTGAGAATGGCTTTCTAAGATAAGAAAAGGTGGTTTTGTTGTATAAGTGAAGGTTAATTACAGAGTATAGGACCTCCGAATACCACCTTGATGCAGTGACTGGTAATTAAGTGCTTTTTTGTATTATTGAAGGACCGCTTCATTGTAATCAATGCCCTGCGGAACCGGATGAAAAACGCACAATTCCAGGCACGTGTAAAGAAGGTGGGAGGCACCCAAGTATTATGTCAGAACATGCATAACGGTTAAAATCGCGGGTTGGCTGACAGCCGGGAAGGAAAAACCTGACCACACCACCAGGTAGAGGCCTCATTGTTTCCACGTTCACTGATGCAAGTTGATTTAGTCTGAGCAGAAATGATGGCTGTCGACGATGCTGGAGCAAAAGGAGAGTCCCATGCACATCCATGTTGTAACCCCGATGGCCCCTTGTGGGGGTTTGTTACAATGGGGCGGTTGTGTTTGTAATACGAACTGTCCTCACTTTGTGAATGGTACCGTGACAATCCTCTATTACTTGAATAACAACATTAATTCAGTCATTGTGCTTCTGCATCAACAACACAGGGCTAACTTCTGTAGCGGCTGGGTAGTGGATCCGCTGGACCACCGCAAGCTTTTGGTAGTTAAGCCCGCGGGGAACGGAATTAAGTACCCCCCGGTTTTACCAGACCCCGCGCAAGGGGGTGGATTGCTGCGGCGTGAGGTACAAGGTCGTCCCCAGTGACTTGCCTGCGGTGGCAGCCGAGGGCCCAGCTTTGGGTAACAGAGTCGTAGTCGAGAATCGTAGTCGTGGCAGGAGGAGGTCAGGGCAGGGGGCAATGGTTTTTTGGGGGTCTGGGGCAGGAAGGTCGGGGGGCGGGCGGCAAGGTTCGGAGTAGAAAGTAGCAAGGGGTTTCTGGTACATTTTTAAGGCGGGGAAAAATACTTGGGAACGTTTTTAGCAAAGGGGCACGAGGCAAAATAGTTTCCAGCACGAGGCAGTGAGCTAACCTTTAAATTAGAGGCGGGTCTGGCATTGGGCCAATTTTAACGGGACGCTGGCCCTTTAAATCTTCGAGAACGGGCGCCGCGCCTCGGCGGAGGGGCCCCGCGGACGGGACAGGAACGGGGCAGGTGAGTCCCGTGCGCTGGGGGGAGCCGCTCGTCTCGTCGGGTTTCGCGCCCGGGCCCGGCACACCCCCCGGGGAGGGCCCAAAAGGGTTTGCGCCCGCGGGCCGAGGAGCGGAGGCCCCCCCGTGCAGTACCCCCCCCCTTAGGTCCCCCTCTTCTTGGGCCCAAGGAAATCTGCGGATCGGTCTCGATTAGGATATTGGACTCCGGTTTTTCCCAGGACCTCTTTGGGGGGCCAAAACCCCTTTCCCAAACTCAAGAAAAAACGTTTCCCCCCTGATGGTTTCTTCATTTTAAAGATGTCCTTCACTTCAAAGACACAGGGGATTCAAACCGGAGGGGGGCAGCGTCCCTTGGAAAAACCGGTTCAGGACAACGGCTTTAGGAGGGAACATGAAATGCGTTGGAAACCCCGGAGAGACGGAGGCAGGCAGAGTTTTTGGACACGGGTTTTTCAATTGTCGCGAATCTGAAAGGTCCCAGAAACCGCGGCCCGGGTTTAAAGTAGGGATTTAGCGTATGTATCTGAAGAGACCCCACACTTTACCCCCTGGGGGAACTTGGGGAAGGTTTTCTTTTTCTTTTTGCTTGCGTTTTCATCGGGCTGAAGCCTGGAGTAAAGGCTTGTCGGGTTCACGCCGGGATGACATGATATTTGAACTGGTTGTCCAGGGCGGGGCCCCTCGGAGCAGAAGCCAAGTGGAGGGGGGGCCGGGGGGGAGGCCGTAGAACCCAAAAAATGGGGAGCGACCCGTTGAGAGAGCCCCGGTGATTTTACGAGAACTCGGCCCAAGAAAGCAATTGGGCCCAGTTGTCCTGACGTCGGACAGAAGTGTGTGTTATCCCCCCAAGTTTGGTTTACCCTCTCCCTGCCCTTTTGTTGGGGTGATATGCGGGGGAAAAAAACCCAGCTTGATTTGCAACGGGAACACGGGGGCACCCCAGAATTTTTGAGACAAATTGGACGCCACGATCGGAGATATGTGGGAGGGGAAAACCATGCAGGCGAAAAATGTGCTGGAAAAAAATGCCCCCCAAAATTGGGGAGGAAGGGAGACCAGGAGCGGCAAAAAGGGGGGACATTTTGAAAATCGGTCAGTGCCACCCAGTGGAGTTCCCGGGGAAAAGGGGGAGGTCTGTGATAAAGTCCATGCCTATGGGTCCATGGACCCTCCGGAAAGGCAGAGGGCTGGGACCAGTGGGCTTTAGGCGTGGAACCTTTTTTTGGGCACAAGGGTACAGGAAAAAACAAAGCCCTTGAATTTGTTGCAGATTTGGCCCCAGTAGTGTCACGAGATGAGGGCATAGGATTTTGTCCCCCGGGGGGGTTAAAGGGCCCAGAAGAGAGCTATGCCCAACCAGAATTCTCTTCCTGAGTGCGGGGCGCAATAGGTTCTGCCCGGGGAGAACTGGAAAAATTCCAAGGAGCCTGGGACCAGTCGTTCAGGAGAAATGTGTGCTGAAATACTGGCCCCTCTCCGGTAAGTAGAGGGGGGGAGAGAGCATCCCCCTTTGACATTTTTTTCGGCCGGCGGAAGTGTATTTAAAATCAAAACGAGAAAAAAAAAAAAAAAAGGCCCCGGGGGCCTGGGGGGAAATTTTGGGCGCTGAGCGCTGCAGGTATTGCAGATTCTTGTGGTCTGTAAAGAGTAAACGGATGTCGAGTTTTCCCCCCAGGAGATGCCGCCACCCCTTGGGCTTTTTTTAGGCTAACCAGCCCCGATCTTTTTGGGCATAATTTCGTTCTCCCAAAAGAAGGTTTTTTGAAAAAAAACCACATGTGAGGTTTTCCCTATGGGGCCCTTCTGGGTAGGCCCCCTGCTCCCCGGAAGGGCATTCCTAAAGGTGAAGGGTCTTTGGTCCGGACGGACCAAAATAGGTGCGGAGGGGGAACGCAGACTTTAGTCGGGGAAAGTTTTCCTCGGCAGAGGGGGGCCAACTTTTAAAGATTGGGTTTTTCCGGGTTTGAAAGCCACGAGGGAGCCCCCAACGTGAAAAGTGGGGAATAAATGCTGGTAGTAGTTGGCGAAACCCAAAAATCGTTTTAACGCCCGGGGGGGACCGACAGGTCGGGCCACTGCTGGATCGCAGAGAGGGTTTTTCAGGGTCCTCTGAAGACCTCGATCAGAGATATGTACCCAGGAAAGGGAAAGGGTGGCCTGGTGGAAACAGCACTTTTCCAACCTGGCATCGTCGGTGGGCCGCAGGCCCGTAGGACCTGGGTACTTGTCTGTGGTGGGTTGTAGGTAGGAGAAAAAAACAAAATATCGTCCCGGTATACAATGACGGGGTCAGCAAATCCCGAAAAACGTCATGACAAACTCTGGGGGAAAAAGGCCGGGGGTTGCTCAGTCCAAAAAAGGGTCAGAGATATTCGAAAAAAGCCGTCCGTGTGGGTTTAATGCAGTTTTCCACTCATTCCCCCCCCAGAAATCTGATGGGTTGTAGGTTCCACGTAGATCTAATTTGGGGAAGACCCCGGCTCCCCGGAGTGGTCGGGGAAAAGCCGATATCGGGTAGAGGGTTGGTTCTTCACCCTGATCTTGTTTGCCCCCTGTAATCAATTTTCAAGGGCGAAGCGAACAGTTTTTTTTCTGGAGAAGAAGAAACCGGCTCTGGCTGGCGAGGAGGATTTGGTATGAATCCTTTTGACAAATTCTCTTGTATGTGGCGACAGGCCGGGCCGGGCACAGAGAGAGGATAGACCCCACCCCTGGAGGGCTGGGCCCGGGGGGAAAGGAGGTTATGGGAAGCATACGGCCCGGGGGGAGGTAACTTTCGCCTGTTTTCCGGAACACATCTCCAAAATCCCGGTATCCGTGGGAGACCCTGAAGAAGCCCGACGGGGGCGATGGGGAGGAGCGTGGCAAAGGGCGTGGGGGCCCCCCCAAAACAAAAATTCCTGGCACTCCGAACCCCAACGAAGGACTTCGCCTGTTTCCCGTCAAACGTAGGGGGGTGGTGAGGTGTTTGTTGGTGCGTGATTGGACGGGCAGTACGGTTAGTGGGGCGCAAGTGTTATGGGAGGCGAAATTTTACTGGGTTGTTGGTCATGAGGCATGGTGGCAGCTTTAGCAGGACATGTTTGAGTGTGCAGCGCGGAAGGGGGGTGGGTTTAGTGGTTCTCTGATGGCTAATTTTGGGGAGCACCTGTAAAGGGGTGTTTTCCCAAAATGATATAAAAGGAAATGAGCTCGAAAATGTGATGGACCTCTAAACCTTATAAAACCAGGTTAGCTGGCGAAACATGTCGGGGGGGGGCAGGCATGACGGTTTTAAATTGTGATCTTTCACCTCTGTCTTTCAAGTGTCCCTGCTGGCGGGGTCACAAGGGGGGCCCTTTTTTGTTCTGTGTCTTGAGATTAGGGACGACTGCCCAAGTGGGTTTGGGTTGGGGGTCCCCTTTGAAGCAGTACTTTTCTATAGATATAAGGCTCTCCTGTTAATGGTTGGTTCCCGACTTGATGATTAGGGGGAGTATTCCCTCTTTCAGAAGCAAAAAAAGGGGTTTAAATGATGAGGGGGTGGACAGGTTTTTTAAATTTTGTGTGTATAGAGGTAGGTTGATATAAAAAAAGTTGTTTTGTGTTTAATAGATAGAGAAATGATAGGTTTAAGTTTGCCCATGGGAAAAAAAATAAATTATGTCAAAGTCACCCTTTGTTTTTTGCGGATTCCCAAAATTTTTTGGGATTTTTTTTTCCGGGGAAAAAAGGCTCACCACGAACGCCCCTTTGACCCTTTTAGTGGGAAAATGGGGCGGCCTCAACTCCCCCAAAGCTGGGCATGGTGACGAAACCTCACAGGCTTCGATCCATCAAAATTGGGAAAGGCAGTGGAAGGGAAAAATTCGGGCCCCGGTTGCCAGTGAGACGGCCGGGGGTAGAAAAAGGACACCGGGGCAGGGGGAAAGGGTTTCTGCTGTGGGCGAGGGGGGGGGGAAGGGGGGGGGGGGTGTTGGGGGGGGGGGGAAGGGGTTGGGGGGGGGGGGGGGGGGGGGGGGGGGGGGTTGGGGGGGGGGGGGGTTTTGGGGGGGGGGGGGGGGTCGGTGGTGTTGGGGGGGGGGGGGTTGAGGGGCGTTTTGGGGGGGGGGGGGGGGTGGTGTGGGGGGGGAGGGGGGGGGGGGGGGGGAGGGGACGTGGGGGGGGGGGGGTTGTGGGGGGGGGGGGGGGGGGGGGGGGTGGTGGTGTGGGGGGGAGGGGGGGGGGGGGGGGGGGGGTGGTTGGGGGGGGGGGGGGGGTAGGGGGGGGGGGGGGGGGGGGGGGAAAAAAGGAGGGTTGGTCCGGAAAGGCGGTTACTTGGGAATTTGTAAGGAGGGGGAAAAATAGAAAACCAGGGGGACTGGCGAACCCTTAAATGAGGGGGGTTGGTAAATTACCAAAACGGGAGTGGGCCCAAATCTTGAGAACGGCCCGGCCCCCCCCAAAACGGGGGCGCGCCCTGGCCGGCAATGGGGGGGACGGGGCGGAAGGGGCAGGGGTTTCCTGTACGCTGCGGGGGCCCCCGGTCGTCCTGGGGACAGCGCGCGTCCCGGGTCTGGACCACACCCCCAGGGCAGGGGCAGGGTCGCCCCCCCCGGCCCCCAGGGGGGAGGACCCCGGAAAACTTCCCTTCAGGACACAATGTCAGCCAGAGGGTAGTCTTAAGGAACGGCTGTTTTGGGAGCTGGGGTACCCCCTTAAAATGGAGTGGCCTGCACGTTCTCAGACCTGAAACCCCCTTAGAAAAAACCTGTGGGATCACTGAGTCGAACGGGGTAGAAATACAACTCTGTATCCCTGAACCTCAATGACCTGAGGGGCGCCCTTCAAGAAAAGTGGGATGCCATGCCTCAGCAGTCAGTAACTCGACTTGTGAACAGCAGGAGATGTTGCTGTCAAGCTGTAGTTAATGTTCTAGGCCACATGATACATTATTGAGACATTGACATACTGTACGTTGATGGTGTATACCCATCACTGTTGGCTTTTGTTTCGTTAAATTTTTGAGATGAGAAAATCAAAATTGCATGCTATGACTTAAATGGCATATTTTCAGGATAAAATATCACATGAAATGTTTACGTTTTCCATAAATTTAATCTGAAATCCAAATATCCCTAACTTTTTGAAAGTGCTGTATATGATCAGAATGAAGAGCGAAAAGGTTGTCCTAAATGGCTAACATCCATCATGTTGCTTCCCTTCTGTCTTTTGTACACATAGGGCGACATGTATGAACGGGCTTTTCGCCTGTTTTCTGCCGTACACTGCGCCTCCCGGCCCGAATCCCGCTGTCGGACGCAGGGATTCAGTGTTAGGCGCAGTGTTCGCCACTTTCAGCTGCGCCCCGCATGAAGGGGCGGGCAGTGGGCGCGGTGTGGGCGCGGGGTAGGCGTCCCGGGGCGGGACGCGGCGCGCTCGAAATCTCCGAAGCATGTACGATGGAGAGTCGGCAAAACGAGGCGCAGTGCAGCTCCGACAGGCAGACCAGGTTTTTTTTGGTCTAAATCCTCCGACAGAGGCAAAGTGAAACAGGATCGGGACATGCGAGGAAGCAGATCGAAGATCGCGAAAGAAATCTCGGCGCTCCGCTCCGTGCAGCAGGAGTATGATTCCGAAAAAAATCGCCTTTATAAAGGTGTAAAACACTGTCAGAAAAGAGCTGAACGTAAAAAATAAACATAATTAAAAAAAAACACTTTCCTAAAAACTCTAGAACGGCGCAATATCAAGAATTATGATATTGTAAATTGCCGGGAAATACAGTAATTCAAATTCTGAAACCTATTCTCATTGGTCAGCATAAACCAGCCAATCAGAATAGGAGCGACAGTGAACCATTAAAACCTATGGGGAAGGATTGACCAATCAGAATCCACGGCGGGATAATTCAAAATACAGTAAAAAGACAGAAAAGAGCTGATTGGCTGAGCTAGCGGGGGCTTGGCTAGCTCGGCCAATCAGAATAGGAGCGACAAAGACCCATTCTAGTCTATGGAGAAGTTTAGACCAATCAGAATCCACGGTGGGATAATTCAAATACAGTAAAAAGACAGAAAAGAGCTGAGTGGCTGAGCTAGCGGGTGCTTGGTCTATCCCAGCCAATCAGAGTGCGAGCTACTTCTCCCATTATAGTCTATGGAGAGATGGGCACACTGAAATCTCGGCACTCAGCGCCGTGCGGCATGGAGTATGAATAAAAAAATAATTTTTAGTAAGTGTAAAACATTATCAGATAAAGAGCTGAACCCTTCTTTACAAATAAAGCAGTTAAAAACCCGAACAACGCGATTGTCGCCGAGACCGGCGCTACATAGGGAATTGCAATAGAGAGAATCGCCGGGGGATACAGTAACTCAAATTGTTTAACTATTTTCATTGGTCGGCATAAACAGCCAATCGAATAGGAGCAGACAATGTCCCATTCTAACTATGGAGGAGAATTGACCAATCGAATAGGAGACTATAATGGGAGAAGTAGCTCGACACTCTGATTGGCTGGGATAGACAAGCACCCGCTAGCTCAGCCAATCAGCTCTTTTTGTCTTTTACTGTATTTTGAATTATCCCGCCGTGGATTCTGATTGGTCTAAACTTTCCATAGTACTAGAATGGGTCTTTGTCGCTCCTATTCTGATTGGTCAATAATTCTCCATAGGCTAGAATGGGTCTCGGTCGCTCTATTTGATTGGCTGAGCTAGCCAAGTCCCGCTAGCTTAACCAATCAGCTCTTTTCAGCATTTTTACTGTATTTTGAACTATCCCGCGTGGATTCTGATTGGTCTAAACTTCCCTATAGGTTTTAATGGTTTCACTGTCGCTCCTATTCTGATTGGCGGTTTATGCGACCAATCAGAATAGCTTTCTGATTTTGAAATTACTGTATTTCCCGGCAATTTCCAATATCCTAATTCTTGAATTAGAATATTGGAAAGTGATTTTGTTTTATGTATTTTTTAGGTTTCAGCTCTTTTCCTGAGAATGTTGAATGTCTTTATAAAGGCGATTTTTGATTCATACTCCGCACCGACATCTGGAATGATTTCTCGCCGCTCTAGCCTGTCTCACATCGGAACAGTTTTTCGGCGCAGCCCCGCACGGCGCCTAAGTCCCGCACTGTGCCCATGTCCCCGCACTGTGCCCCACACACACACTGGCGAGGCGGACTTTTCCCCGCATGTATGAGTGCACTACCTCCGTCGCCGAATCCTAGGCGCAGCCCCGCACTGCGCCTCGGACCCGCACTGCGCCTAAAACACAGGCGAGGCGCAGCGGACTTTACATTGTATGTATGAGCGCGCCCCGGCATAAATCAGGCGCAGATTCCGCCGGAAAACTAGCAGAAAGGTGCGCCCCGACCCGTCGGGATTCATACATGTGGCCCATACTTTGTATTCATAGCAGAAGTATTACGAACAGCACTCACCCTTTCTTCGTTTTCTTTATTCCATAAAAACAGCATTACAGATGGGAGCTGACACAAACGTGGCCCACAGCCGTTTCGCATCCTCAGACGCTTTCTCAAGGCATGCGCTATGATTCTACAGCGTATTCCCTGGCGCGTACTGAGCACCAGGAGAAAGTAGTGACATGTCACTTCTTGCCATCACTTATGCACCGGGGAAACCAGTAATAGATGTACTTTAGTACTGCCCAGTGCGTACTTCTAAAACACTCGGCATAAACGACATGTGAATTCCCCCTAAAGGATATGTGTTGTATATTAGGTCATCATTCAAATGATCAAAGTCCATAAAAAGAATTAAAACAGGCCTCAAAAAGCCAGTGTCAATGCAAAACATGCTAAAAAGCCTGCTGAATAATATATGAGGATGGTATAACATAAATGTTTTAAATTCATATACATTAACATTCAAATTACCTTCTAAATGACCAATTAGAAAAATTAACAGCATTCACTAAAATACATTTGTATAGAGTCTACAAGCGTCCAGCCCTAACTCTAGCAATAAGTATGCTACAACCATTTTTCCTGTGTTTTCTGGCAGCATTATTTTGTAAGGTATTATTCTAATCAAAATATAAAAAGCACTATACAAGTCATGGGAAAAAAAGAAAAATGTCCAGCCTGCATAAATATGCCGAGAAGGACATTTAGAGTGGAACCAGTGGATGGAACGCTGTTTTTCATAAAAGGACTATGAAGTAATTCCACTTCAAATAAAGGTAAAACATTTTGCATACCTGGAGAGATAAAACATTACAGAATACTTGCCGATGAATTTGCAGAAATACTGCAATCGGATAGAAGGCATGCATTGCCAATTGCCATTTTCACAGCTTGCAATGTATTTTTTTCCTCAGCTGTAATTTTCCCTACCACTGGTGCTGGCTAAAATCAAAAGCTAAGTATGTGGTTTCAATCAAAAGAACAAGCGCTTTTATGCTTTCAGATTTTTGAAGAGTTTAATTTCCGTTCTTTTCTTGCCAACTCGAGGCACATGTGAAACCAAATAACTTAAGTGCAGTAGCTTAAATACTAATTTGCTATTTCTATTACCAACACAGTACATCGCTCACGGGTGGGGCAGACTGCCAATGAGCTGCAGAAATTACATGTGGAATGGTTACTGCTAGCCTCAGAGTAAGTTACAAAACATGTCAACAGTATGACAAGTTTCATTAGATTACATTTAGCCATAACTCTGCACTTTTAAAGCCCATATAAAATGTACATAATATACAGTAGGATTTACTTTGCCAGTTGGCTAAAGTTTCCTCAGAATAATTACTTTCTTCATGGAGATTGGACACTTTACAAACAGTAAACGAGAAGTTTAAATCAAGAGCTCTTAGCTTTTTTTCAGCTGAGGGCCTAAAATATGTCTAAGACCCAGTTTTATGACTCTACTTTTTTCTATATAACCACAATATGAGAAAAAATACACGTTATCCAACAAAAAAAGCTAGCAACTTTTAATTCCTGTACAAATGTGTGTGTGCGCATAAACACAAAGTTTTGTAGAATCACGCCTGGCAGGATACTTTTAAATTGCATGTGCCACTGTAGACTAAGCAAACTTTTTGTTTGCACATTTCAGGCTTGTCTTTAGGGTTGCAACATAGTACAAATACACTTGAAACAAATCCTTGCTATATTTTACGATAGTTAAAAAAAAAATAAAAAAAAAAAATCCTAAAATCTATGAAGAGCCAATACAAATTTAGTTCAGTTCTTACTAGTGATTTTCAGCATTGCCGGTTGGCTCATAGCTAGCTACAAATGTGCTCAGCTATATTTGGAGCTCTCATAGAAATGAATGGGGAGAATGGCCACAAGCATCTAGAGAGTTGGTCAAAGCTAAGTTAAGAGCCGACCTACAGTGCAGAAAATCGTAAAAGGGGACACTCCATTAGGGTAACACAAAATATTGCCCTTGGGCACTTTCCTACCTTGACAAGGGGATTGATCTCTAGACTTTAGGGCTTATTAACTGTGGCCTCAACTGTCAAGTGACTTATGAACCCCCACCTGAAGAGTGGGAGAAATGTACATTGGGGAAAATGTACATGGTCTGTATCTCTTGCCTTTAGATTTTTAGCACTTTATTTGCACTTTTATGTATGTTACAATTTATTATGCTTGCTTGAGCAGCTTATGTAGGTTTATATATTTTTGTTCACTTGTTTAGTACTCTAGGTATTTGATAGATACTACCTATGTACTTTTTTATCCTTCTAGTACACTAAAGTGCAATTATGTGTTATTATAGGTTTTAAATCATTAAATCATGAATTAAATAAAATGTATTAATTTTTAGATATGTTTTGGTGTACGCTATTTTTAGGCATTATTGCTGCTTATTACTTACAAATTTCTGATATATGCTTTGTATAGCTCATTTAAAATTGTAGGTTGGTATTTTTTTGTAAATAAAAGGCCAAACATGCACATTGTTCACTTTCTCTCCGAACATGCACATTGTTCACTTTCTTTTATTATTATTTATTTTAGAGCGCTTTTAATTCCAGGGCGCTGTACATTTAAGGGGAATTACATACATAACAAATGTGGAACAATTACAAAAGGTGGACAAAACATGACTAGTAACTGAAACAGAGAGGAATGGAGGACCCTGCCGCGAGGGCTCTTACAATCTACAAGAGAAGGGGAAGAGACAGAAGGTGTGGGGCAGAGTGTTTGCGGGCCGGTTGTAGTGGGGGTGGGGGTAGTGTGGGTTGTAGGGCTATCTTGAATAGCTGGGTTTTCAGGTTGCTTTTGATTTGGAAACTGGTGTGAATGATGGGGATGAGTCTGAGTTTTGGGGTTAAGGAGTTCCCAGAGTGTGGGTGAAGCACGGGAGCAGTCTTGGGAGGAAGGTTTATGTGAGGAGATGAATGAGAGGGGGCAGGGCGAGGTCCTGTGAGGGGAGCGGAGATTGCGTGGGGGGAGGTTATCTGGGAAATTAGGGCAGAGATGGATGGAGGGGAGAGGTTAATGGAGCAGCCTTGTAGGTTCAGGGTGAGTAATTTGAACTGAATTTGGTTGGCAATGGGGAGCCAGTGAAGTGTTTGGCAGAGGGGGAGATGGCAGGGAGTAGCGAGGGAGAGAGGTGATCAGACGGGCAGCAGTGTTGAGGATTGGATTGGAGGGGTGCGAGAGTGCTAATGGGAGGCCACGAGAAGGATGTTGCGTAGTCATGGCGGGGGAGATGACGAGGGCGTGTGGACTAGCGTTTTAGTAGTGTCAGAGTTGAGGATAAATGTGGCGGATGCGTGAAATATTTTCAGTGGTTGGCGGCCGGGGGCAGGCCCAGCGGTGAGGGCTTGGATGTGCGGTTTGAAAGGATTAATAAAGAGGAGTCAAAGGTTATCCAAGGCAGCGGACTTGTGGGGCTGTGAGAGGGTGTGGCCATTAATAGTGATAAGAGAATCAGGTGGAGGGAGAGAGAGGGGACGGTGGAATGATGGGATGAAATTCTGTTTTATCTACATTTAGTTTTAAGCGACGGGAGGGAAGAAGGAGGGAAATGGATGATAGGCATTTTGGGATCGGGAGAGAAGGAGTTAATATCAGGGACGGAGATATAAAGCTGGGTGTCGTCCGCGTTTACAGGTGGTAGTTAAAGCCATGTGGGAGGCTATGGAGCTGACCCAGACCACGATGTAGATAGAGAAGGAGGAGTGGGCCCAGGGACAGGACCCCTGAGGGACCACCACAGAGAGCGGGTGGGGAGGAGGAAGGTGGTGCAGGTCGTGAGAGACACTGAATGTCCGATCAGAGAGGTATGAAGAGGATCAGGAGAGGGCCAGGTCGTTTGATGCGAGGGAGGAGAGGATTTGTAGCAGGATGGAGTGGCGACCGTTGTCAAAGTGGAGGACAGGTCTAGGAGGAGGAGCACAGAGTAGTGGCTGTTGAGGCTTTGCTGTTACTAGGTCGTTGGTGACCTTGGTTTAGGGCAGTTTCAGTGGAGGTGGTTGGGTCGGAAGCTGATTGGAGTGGGTCTAGGATGAGAGTTGTGGGAGAGGTGGGGAGGACAGTTGAAGATATGACGTGCTGTTCCAGGAGTTGATGCAAAAGGAGAAGCAGCGGAGATGGGGCGAGAGTTGGACAGTGAGGATGGGTCGAGAGGATGGTTTCCTTAAGGATAGGTGTGATGGTTTCGGTGTTTAAGAGAGGCAGGGGAAGATGCCAACAGAGGTTAATGATAGATTGAAAAGGTTGGGTGAGAGCTGGGAAAATAAACAGTGCTGAGGTCTGGGCATGAGGTTGGATGGCAGTGGGTGCAATGTTTACTAGGTAGTGAGGTTGGATGGGGGACACTAGAGAGGAAAGGTTTATCGTGACTAACAGTCGGGAAACGCAGGTGATTGAAGTGTTCACTGGGGACTGTGTCAGGGTGGAGGGTGGTGGGTGGTGGGGCGATTGTAGGGGTATAGAGGTGGGTAGTGGGGGACTGAGGGGTGACGCTTTCTCTGAGGAGGTAGATCTATGTAAGGAAATGAGTGGCAATGTCG
>JAODAL010063186.1:0-19369 GCA_025379985.1 Phyllomedusa bahiana
ATATTTGTTATTGTTCCCCCCATGATATTTCCCCATAATGATTCCACTTGTTCGTTCCTGTACCTAAAATCTTCCCCCGCAGGGGTTGCTTCAGACGGGATTTTACATAGAACAGACACCTCCCCCCTTCTGGCTTTACGATCCTTTCTAAATAACTGAAACCTGTAAGTTAACCCCCATCGTACTCCCTCCAAAGCCATGTCTAATTTAAATCCCCACTTTGTCTTATTTTTCTTCAGCATTAGTAATTTAGTTCATTTTTTATTTGGTCAAACTCCGGCGGGGCAGCAGCAATTAATTTTTTTTTTTCCGTTTTTTCTTCCCTTTCCCCTAAATTTTTTAAACTATTGCACCCTCCTGATTTATTACAATTCCCAGCGCTCTATTTTCATTATTTTTTGCCTACTTTAAAAATTTACCCTCCCCCCATCCCTATTTAAAATTTTTCCCTCCAACTTCCGGCCATTTTGTCCCCCAATACAGCTGCACCCCCCCCCATTTAGGTGCACCCATCCCTAGCAAGAGCCTGTACCAAGACAAAGTCGGGCCCAGTTTCTCCAAAAACCAAAAATCCCTTTTTTCCACCCCAAATTTTTGGCCACTTTTTCCCTCAAAAAACTCCCTCCCCTTTCCGGGGTTTGGCCCTGAAACGGGTAATAATTTCTAAAAATTTTACTTGGGGGTCCTTGCCCTGAGTTTTTTTGGGCCTAAGTGCCTGAAATCATTTTTAAGGACACTCCCCTCCCTTTAATTTTTGTCTTTGGGCCAATGTGGACCATGACAGCTGGATTCCCACCACCCCACCCACATCGTCACCCGATCCGCGATATGTCGAACTCGGGCCCCAGGGAAACAACATACTGTTCGACATCCCGGGGCTTTTGTGCAGATTGCCCCGTCTGTGCCCCAATAATCTCCAAATCCCCAACTACTAGCACCTGTCAGCCTGACCTGCACTCCATTCCCCCTCTACGAGCAGACAGGGGAGTGTCTTGCTGCAGCAAAGATTTCTAGCTGATATCCCCCTCATCTCCAATCTTTAAAAATTTTGGGGTATACCAAATCAGGCAAGCCTCCCACACTCTTTTTCCCCCTACCATTCTTTCTGACTTTTACCCATCTACTGCCTCATGTTCCCGCACCTCAGCGCCACCCCCCCAGCAACTACACCGCGAGTGATCTCAGTGAGCGGCAACCGCTTCCAATTGGGGAATGG
This sequence comes from Phyllomedusa bahiana, assembly GCA_025379985.1. NCBI lineage: Eukaryota > Metazoa > Chordata > Amphibia > Anura > Hylidae > Phyllomedusa > Phyllomedusa bahiana. Next base: position 1,217 of record JAODAL010063186.1, read on the forward strand.
ATCCGTGTTCCACTTCTCTTTAATCCAGGGGTCCGGGCTTCTAAATGTGAGTAACTTTGATTGACATTCAAATGATGGGCTGCCCAACTAATAAATGAACAGATCTGTCAGAGTTGAAGACCCTATTACAGAGCAGTCCTCTATTCTGGCACATAGAGGAGTGTTACAAGTGACGATCCCCCACTATGACATCCATATGCCTAATATGGTTTATTGCTGGGGTTGCTATTCTTGGATCACCTATTATACAATATGTCCCGCTCCACTCAGATACAAGGGCTCTGGTGCAACCACAACCCTTGTACACCTTATAGCTGCAAAACTAGATCCCAATATCAAAAGAGGATAAATGTATGCTGTATGCGGTAAATACACTGAATTGTTTCCTGTTTTACCTACAAAATGTTGAGGGTATTTTCTAGAAATATCCAGAGACATTGACACCTACCATACAACCTGTGACAGAAACCTATATATGGTTTTCTCTTTTATCTATTTTCGGCATGCTTTTTTTGTATTAAATGTCTAAACAGCTGTAACATTTCATCCATTTTTTTATAGATTTTAATTAACTGTATTTGTTGTTCCCTTTCCTATGGGACATTACCTATGTCCCTTCATGTAGGTGGCAATAGACAGGTCGTACTTTCCAAGACTACAGAATTATTTAGTGTTTGAAAATGTAACCATATTTTGCAAATCCAGAACCTGCCTCTTATATAGTTGAATTACTAAACTCGGACTGGTCTATTTATACTAGGCCAGGCAGATAAATTCGAAATCTAAAAACCTAAGTGACTCAATGCATTTTAGGACCTCAGCTAAGTTGCAAAGGATATGTCACTGTGTTACAAGCTATTCCCAGCAAAAAAAAAACCCAGAATATTTGTATGCAGCTCTGAAGTAGTATAGTAAGTCTCTATTACACAGTATTCCAAAGCAGAATCAACAATGCAATTAATGCAATAAGTTATACCATTGCTGGCACTAAATATGTCTGCAGGAACCACACTAACCATGTTTGTAAGCCTACTATCTATACTCTACTAAATATGTTCAGTGTGTATGCCAGAAAACACTAACCATGTATGTAGGCCCAACACTAAGGGCCACATGTATGAAAACTGTCTAGGTCTAAAATTCACTTTGTTGCCCATCACAACCAGAGTGACCCTTTAAATTTTTCCAGAGCATAATATGAATTGAAAGCAGCACTCTGATTGGTTGGGCAACAAAGGGAATTTTAGACCTAGAGAGTTTTCATACATATGGCCCTAAATTTGGATGTAGGACACATACTGAACATGTATTTGCCCAGCGAATTCATTTCAAGCTACTAACCATGACCTACAAGGGCTCTCCATGACCTCTCCCCTCCATACATCTCTGCCACTAATTCCAAATATCTCCCCTACATGCAATCGTCCAGCTCCTCACAGGACCTTCTCCTCTGCTCTCCCCTTATCAGCTCCTCACACAACCATCTCCCAAGACTTCTCCGGGGGGGGGGCCGTGCTTCCAACCACACTCTGGAAACTCACTGCCCCAAAACATCAGAGCTCTCCTCCACTTTCACCAGCCTTCAAAGCAACCTGAAACCCATTTCTTCTCAGGCTTGCCTATACCTACACTAACCTTGTTGTCATACTTTCCTCCCGAAAAAAACTCACAAGAACATAATTCTAATTCTACCTATTTGTGGTAATTTGGTAGCAAAATACACAGTGAAGAAAAAAACCCAATAAAAAAATAAACTTTGTAACTTGATATACCTTAAAAAGTGCCCTCACAAAATGGAGAGGACCCACAGCAAAAAACACACAAAAATTTTGTTCTCTTTAGAGAGGAAGAAATGCGTAGTATTCCTCTAAATCTAGATATCCAATTAAAGTATACTGACCCATGTGAGAAAATTGCCCCCCCAGGGCGGATTAGTCGCCCCCAACAAGAGCGGCCCACTTATTGAAGCACACCCTAGGTCAACACCATCCGTTAAAACAATTCCCAAAGGGATACCAGCAAGACTCCCATATGTGCTATAGACACTCTAGGAGAAACAAAACAAAAAACAATGTTCTGTTGTGTCATTGATTCAAAAACCTGTGTGGTTTGATCAAGACCAAAAAACAAAAACAACGTTCTGTTGTGTCATTGATTCAAAAACCTGTGTGATTTGTTCAAGACACCCACAGCGTTCTTCCGCCCAAAAAGACATATAGGGTTCATCAGGGTAACAAAAGAACATTTAGCCACAAGACTAATTAAAATCACTACATACATAGGACTAATAGATAGAGAACTTAGCAATGATATCCTTAATGGTGGTAATGCCGTCAAGATACTCCAATGAAGACAGATCCATGATGTGTCTGATGCCTCAGTGTGGACATACGGCCATTGCATCCCTGCCCCCATGGAGATCCCTTTAAAGTAGACTGCCACCGGAAGTGATCTCACAAACCAAAACATCACTTCCTGTCCACTTTTTTACATTATGAGGCTAAATCACAGCCCACAAGAGTAAAAAGATCTCTCATTCCCAGACAATTCCACATGGGAGGAGCGGTCTGCCCGCCCCTTTTGTTGGGTAAGTGAGGCGTCTGCTGCCACTAATATTACCACAGAAACATCGCTGCATGGGCGATGGGTGCGACGGATGTGCATGCGCAGACACCGTTCAGAGCAAGACGCTACTCGACGGTACAACCTCCAAGCGCCGCGCATGCACAACACCAATACAAACATAAAAACATTAAACATATATGCAGGCATTGCCGTATAAAAACCATCCAATCTATACATCAATTAAGTGATAATGCACTGATATAAAGGAGGGAAGCATAAGGCATCGTCACCTGATGCTTCATAATCCGCAGATAAAAAATAGATAAAAGTAGAGGTGTTGGGGACAATCCTGTCCCTATAAGCCCACACTGCACAATCACCAAGTGAACCATCATACCTTTAGGATATTAATATAGATATAGCAAGGTACGGTTGAAAACACCGATTTTGTCATAAACCAATAGATATAAATCGCTATACCCATACAGAGTTCGTTAAAAATATACTGTAGTGAACTCATTTGGATGGTTATTGAAGTAATGGATAATGTTACAAAAAGCACCAAAATAATAGTAACTCATTCAGGCCGCTCGTTGTCATAGTTCTTGAGCCTATACGTACATTCAGTCTCCTTACAAGGAGAAATTTTTATCTATGTCCCTTTCTAGAGAGAAAGGCGGATTTTTCAATACAAAACAAAAGAAAACAAGCCATAATCCAGTGGGGGGGGTGAGGGGGGTGGGGGGGGGGGGGGGGGGGGGGGGGGGGGGGGGGGGGGGGGGGGCGGTGGGGGGGGGGGGGGGGGGGGGGGGGGGGGGGGAAAGGGGGGAAAGGGGGGGTACTCCCACACATGACGGCCAAAGGGGTGTCTCTGCGATGTCTTCACATCCCCCAAATGTTCACAGCTATCCTAGTTTTGATTATCTAGTTGTTTTCCTACATAATGTTTTTTACATTGACCGGTGGCAGAGATAGACTGACGCCCTTTAAGTAACAATTGAATAAATCTCGGATCCTTTAAGATTTGTCCTGCAACCTTGACACACGAGTACACCAAATTCCTTGGTGTTGTTTTGCACTAAGGGGCATGATACACACTTAACCGTACAATTGTACATACCAATAGTTTCGCGTTCTAAGACCAAGACTGGGGTTTGTGAGAGTGATGGAGGGTGTAGTGACTATGTTAAATTAATCGTATCTTGCAGGGACCTCACCTCATCCGATATGTCAACAGAGGGTCAACAAATAGAACAAACTTCTTCCAAGTCCTAGTCAGCTCGTAATATATTCCCAGATATTTCCTCAAGATCTTTATATAATCTTCCATCACTACAGTCATCATGACGTACCAATTACTCTCACTATATCGGTTTCCCTTGTGGTCTCTTTTTAGGATTAGGATTGAGAAGTGGGACGTTCTATGATCCTTTCCTACCAAAGCAATATTTAAGAATGGCCCTATTATAAAATCATTCAAATGTATAACCCCAAATCAAAAAACGTTCCTTTCATGTCATTGGACTGTGTATAGAATTCTTCAAAATGTTTTGAGCAATATAACGCCACAATCCTAAGATATTGTCCCTACAGGTTGATGAGCCTTCATTTATAAACATCGAGGGATGGGTGGGCCTCTGCTGCTCCATCTCAAACAGATTATAGTGGATTTAGGTTTCCTGTAAGGGGTTTAGGAATTTTAGATTAGACCTGCTTCATCCTTTTCCATATTTTAAACGATCAAAAATGATATTGTCTCCTGTCATGAATTTCTGAGTGAAAAACTAAGACCAATTTCATTGATTTAAGAGTACAATGAAAGAATGAAATGAGCCTCAGTGCCTGCCACAAATCAAAACAACGTCCCACCCCCCCCCCCCCCCCCCCCCCCTATCTCATACTAGGTGGCCCCCCCACACCCCCCCAGGGGGCCCCCCCCCCCCCCGATGTATCCTCACCCACAAATAAAATACATGAGGTAAGATCTCCAAAGCTCCTCACTGACACCAGGGTCTTTCTCCCACCATAGCCCATGTAACCAATTTTGCATACGAGTGAGCACAATGGGGCTCCCCATAGCTGTGCCACGCTGAGCTTGTGGTAGACCCCAGTGTCCATACAAGAAAGAAATTATGGGTGAGTATACGAAATTCCAAAAGTTGGAGTTACCAGTGTATTAAGTTGGCATAGCCGTTGCTTCCTAGTATGCGGAAAAGATTCAACCGCCCTATCATCCATAAGAATGGGGGAATACTACTGTAGAGAGCCCTCTACCTCCACCGGAGGCCGAAATTTAAGCATCAGCATCTTACCCGAGATTCCCATCCAATTTTCTCTAGAAGCAAATCCTAGGTATCATCCTCAAGTATGAGGGCAGAGTGACCACAAATTCCCTCATAATTCATCTAGGTTAAATCCCGATATTTTTGTGTGGAGAGACTCAAATTCCAGGACACTATTGGGCGTCCCTTCAGAGGGACTAGTCCCTTATGTATATTTGGGCAGGGCATAAAAAGTCGCTATTTAGAGTTTTTTTTGGTAATAAGAATTGTTGTGATCTTCTTTATACAGTAATCCCCCTCTCCATCCCTTCAATCACGATGTTTTCTAGTCCTTCAAGAAAATCTCCGTGTGGTCACCAGGAAGTATAGCAAAATTAGAGCGATCATTAAGTAGTTTTAAACACATTTTATTATATTTTTTCAATGATCCAATATGAACTATATTGCCCCCGCCCCCTTATCGGAGGCTTAATTATCAATTGAGCATCTGACTCAAGAGATAACGAGCCTGCAATTCTGTTCCCCTGAGAAGTTATTTCTTATTACTCTTTTTCCATATTGTTTATTTTGCTGAACATTTCCAGCTCTTGTTTTGACCTAATTTGATAAAAACAATTCAATTTCATCAGGGGTTTACCTAGTGGTGGGGGGAAACGAGTCGCTTTTCTTTTTTAGTGAAGTATAACCCCTACCCTTCGACCCGCCAACATCTCCTCTAATCATATTCTACGCAAAATCCCTCAATCCCTGATAAATCCTCCTCCTGAAATAACCGAATATTCCTTTATGCACATCCTATTATTGATCATACATTTTGAAGAAATTTTATGCATTTGTAGTTTTCATCACTAAATAAATTAAGGGTCTTTAATCCCTGTAAAGTTCTTTAAATCTAGTAGTTGGGCTCAAAAGATAGGCCCCTAGATAGAATTCTTTAATTCCTCCTGACTAAGTAAGTCCGTTGGGATAAATTAATTATTTGATTTTCTTTGATTTTGCTACTCTCGTAGTGGCTATACTCGTTGCCAGGCGTCCTCTAGGGAACCTCCCCGCCTGCTCTAAAAAAGAGGGAGCCACAGAAGGAGGACGATGAGGACAAGGAATTAGAAGATGAATAGGACACCATTGATTTTTTGGTGAGTGTTGGTAATATCTGGGGAACTTGAATCTTCTGTCAGCAGATTGTTTGGGGAATATTGATTCTACCATCTATTAGAGTGTCTCCTAATATTCGAATAACTGGGGAGAAATCTACCCTCTTTCTCGATAGGATTACCTCTCGTATTTCTGATGGTGTTTTAGCCGTTTCTATCGATGTGATTCTTGGTCATATGGGGAAATGTCTGTATTCTATATTTTCATAACGCCTCAAGGACAAAATTGAGAGAGACCTTACCCTCTTTAATTCAGTTAATCACACGACTGAACTGTTTATGTTTACGGTCCTGTAATTTTCTGTGGTATCTCTCAACAGACATTTTCAACAAGTTTCGCATCTCCTTGCGAAATCAAGGTCAGTTTTTTAAGATTTATGCTTTTTTCTTTAATGTCCTTTAATTGTTTGGAGGTTTTTCTTCTAATGTAATTTTTTCCTCCTCCAGCAAAAAACCCCATCAGTCTCACAGATGTGAGCTGATGAGTTCTTGCTCCCATTTTTTATCAATAAGGTGATCTTTGAGAACGAGGTGATGGGCTCACATTTGACCGTAAGACCTCTTGGACAATATTATGCTTAATGTAAATTCTCCAAGGCTCAGGACTGTCCCAGAAGTGACTTTATCGTGTTCTTTATTATAGGCTCTAAATAAAACATTAAATAGTGTTTTTAAAACTAATGTCAGCTCAGTATTTTGTCACTCAAGTTACAGTCAGAAAACACCCTTTGAGCTTCAATTAGCCATTTTTTTCCGTTGAACAGGTTCACTTAGAACGCCTTCCATCAGAAAAAAACTCAACATGACAGTACAATCTAATTTTACCTATTTTGGGCTTAAATCTTTGTAGCAAAAATTCCAAAAACAAATGGTGAAGAAAAAAACCCAATTAAAAAATAACTTATACTGAAATAGCCTTAAAAGAGTGCCCTCCAAATTGAGGAGCCCACACAAAAAACAACCAAAAATTTGTTCTTCCTAAGAGGAAAGAAATGCTAGTGTCCTCAAATCTAGATATCCAATAAAGCATTACTGACCCCAAGGGTGAAAATTTGTTGCCCCCCCTCACGGCGGTAGTAGTTCGCACCCAACTAGACGGCCCCTCTTATTGAGAAGCACCCTAGGTCAGATACCTCCGTTTAAAACAATTCAACAGATACCAGCAAGACTCCCATATGTGCTATAGACACTCTAGGAGAAACAAAACAAAAAACAACATTCTGTTGTGTCATTGATTCAAAAACCTGTGTGATTTGTTCAAGACCAAAAAACAAAAAACAACGTTCTGTTGTGTCATTGATTCAAAAACCCGTGTGATTTGTTCAAGACCCACGCGTTTCACTACTCCCCAAAAAGATCATATAGGGGTCATCAGGGGGTAACAAAAGAACATTTAGGGCCACAAGAGACTAAAATCACAACATACATAGACAATATATGAGAAACTTAGCAATGATATCTCCTTTAATGGATGGTGGTAATCCGTCAAGATAATCCAATAAGATAACAGATTCAAGATGTCGTCTGATGCCTCAGTGTTTACGATACTCAAGCCATGGCCACATTCCATGCTCCCATGGAGATTTTAAAAGTATACGCCACCGTGCGGTAAGTGGATCTCGGACAAACCAAAACATCACTTCCTGTCACTTTTTCCTTATGGAGGCTAAATCCAGGCCCACAGAGAGAAAAAAGATCTCTCATTCCCAGACAATTCACATGGGAGGAGCAGGTCGCCCCCCTTTTTGGTGCAGTTAGTGAAGGCTTCTGCTGCCACTAATACCCACATGAAACATCGCTGCAAGGTGTGCGACGGAATTTGGCAATGCGCAGACACCGTTCAGAGCAAGACGCTACTCGACGGTACAACTTCCAAGCGCCGCGCATGCACAACACCAATACAAACATAAAAACAGTAAACATATATGCATGCATTGCCGTATAAAAACCATCCAATCTAACATAAAAGTTGTAATATATAAAGAGGTGAAGCATACGGCATTCGGGTCACCTGAGGATCATAATCAGATAATAAAAGATAAAAGTAGAGTGTTGGAGGACATCCTTCCCCTATTATATCCAACACTGGCACAGATCAACCAAAGTTGAACCATCATACCATTAGGATATATATAGATATATGAGAATTACGGATGAAACACCTTTTGTCATAAACAAAGATATAGAGGGTAATAACCCAGTACAATAATTGTAAAAATATACTGTAGTGAACTCATTTGGATTAAAAGTTTAATGGAAATAATGTTTACAAAAAGCAGTCCAAAATATAGTAACTCATTCAGGCCGCCTCGGGGGGTGCGAGGCTGGGTTTTTTAGCATTGCTAGATAGATCTTGGAGCGCTATACGTCCATTCATTCCTCCTTACAGAGTAGCATATTCTCTATGACACCTTTGTCTAGAGAAGACTGGAGTTTTTTGTCAATACAAACAAAAGAAAGACAAGCCCGAAAACCCCTTGTGGGTACTACGTCCGGACATATGACGTGGCCAATGTGTGTGTCTTTCGATGTCTCACGAGACCCCCAAGATGTTCACCGCTATCCTAGTTGTTGATGTATCCTAGTGTTGTTTTTTTCCCTACAATACTGTGTTTTTTCATTGACATGTTCAGAGATAGACTACACCCTTAGGAGTAGACAATTGAAGAATTCTCAGTATCCAAAATTTGGATCCTGTTTAACCTGAACACACGAATTTTCCCTTTGTTTTTTTGCAACGTAGGGGCATGATACACACTTACCGACAATTGAAGACATCCAATGATGTCAGCGTTGCTAAGACCAAGACTGGGGTATTGTGTGTGGGGGTTGTAATAGTGACAGTATTCAGTTAGAAAGGCTACGAAGCAGGGACCTAATCAAACCCTCTTACGTTCCGATATGTCCACAGATGGTCTAACTGGAACAACTTCTTCCAAGACCTTGTCAGCTCGTAATATATCCCAGTAATTCCTCAAGATCTTTTTATATACTTTCATCACTACTGTCACTCATATGACTTCCCAATTAGCTCTCACAATCGGTTTCCCCTTGGTCCTTTTAGGATTAGGAATTGAGAATGGACGTCTATCCTTCTCTCAAAGCATATTTACATGCCGATTGTTAAAATCGGCAAAGGATAACCCCTATCTAAAAACGTTCCTCTTCAGGTCAGTTGGAACTGTGTATAGAATCTTCAAATGTTGAGGCAATTACACCTCATCCTAAATATTTTCCCTTAGGGATACTCGTTTTAAACTCGGGGTGGATGGTGGCTCTCCCATCTCAATATATTATTAGTTTATGTAGGTTTCCTGAAGGTGGTTGTTTGTAGATTGACCCTGTTCATTCTTCATATTTTAACATCCAAAAATGATAATTTCTGCTCTCATTTTGAATTTCTGAGGTAAAACCTAAGACCAATTTCATATGTTTAAGATGTAGTCAATGGACAAGAATGAAGTGAGCCCAGTGGCCTTGCCCACAATATAAAAAACATCGTCGATGTATCCTCACCCAACACTAAAAATACACGAGGGTATAGATCTCTCCAAAGCCTCACGAACACCAGGGGTCTTCTCTCCCACACACCCATGAAAAATTTGCAAACGAGGGAGCACATGGGCTCCCCATCAGCTTGCCCCTGAGCTTGGTGGTAGACCCTGGTTCCCATACAGAAAGAAATTATGGGTGAGGTACAAAATTCCAAAAGTTGGAGTGTACCAGTGTATATTATGAATGGCAATTCTTTTGCTTTCAGAAATGCAGAAAAAGATACAACCAGTCGGCCTTCAGTCCATAAGAATGTGGGAATACTACTGTAAGAGAGCCTCAACATGCCATCCGAGGTCCAAGTTTAACATCAGCATCCACCGAGATTTCCTTCCAATTTTCTAAGCAATCCGAGTGTATCCCTCAAGTTAGGAAGGGCAGAGTGACCCACAAATTCCCTCAATATATCACCTATGGTAAATCCCTGATATTTTTGTGAGGACCAATTCCGTACACTATTGGGGCGTCCCGCTTCAGAGGACTAGTGCCCTTAGGATTTTGGTCAGGGCATAAAAAAGTCGCTATTTTTATGGTTTTTTTGGTAATAAGAATTGGTGATTCTTCTTTAGACAGTAATCCCATCTCCATCCCTTCAATCACTATGTTTTCTAGTCCCTTCAAGAAATCTCCGTAGGGTCACCAGGAAGTATAGCATAATTAGAGCGGTCATTAGTATTTTTAAACACTTTTTTATTATATTTTTCATGATCCAAAGATAACTATATTGCCCCCTTATCGGAGCCTTGATTATCAAATTGACATCTGACTCAAGAGATAGCAGAGCCTGCATTTCTGTCCCTGAGAAGTTATTCTTATTAGCTCTCTTCCATATTGTTTTTTTGCTAACATTTCCAGCTCTTGTGTGACCAATTTGAGAAAAACATCAATTTCAGGGTTACCTGTGGTGGGGGGAATCGATACTTTTCTTTTTCAGTGTAGTAAACCCTTTACCCTTTGACCCTCATTCCCCTCTATCAATTCTTCCAAAATCCTCATCCCTGATAAATTTCCCCTCCAAAATACCATATTCCTCACATCTATTTTGATCTACATTTTTGAAGATTTTCCCAAATTTTAGTTTTCTCACAAATAAATTAAGGTCTTTAATCCATGTAAATTCCTTAAATCTAGTAGTTGGCACAAAAGAGGGGGCCCCTAGATAGAATCTTTAATTCCTCCTGACTAAGTAGTCGTTCGGATAAATTAATTATTTATTTTCTTGCTTTTGCTACTCTCTTGGCTATACTCTTGCCTCCTCTAGGGAACCTCCGCCTGCTCTAAAAAAGAGGGAGCCATAGAGGGACGATGAGGAAAAGGAATTGATATGAAGAGGACGCCCTTTTTTGGTTTGTTGATTATCGGGGACTGAGATTCTTCTGTCTGGGTTGTTGGGGATATTGATTCTGCCCTCATTAAAGTGTCCCCCTATTCAGTACTGGGGGAATCTACCTCTTCCTCATGGGGATTACCTCTCGTATTTCTAAAGGTATTTTGTCCGTTTCTATCGATGGATTCTTGGTCAGATGGGGAAAAAGTCTGTTTCTATTTTTTCACCTCAAACAAATGTGGAAAGACCTTACCCTCTTTAAATTCAAATTAGATCACGATGAACTGTTTATGTTTACGTTCCTGTATGTTCTGTCGATATCCTCAACAGCCCTTTTCAACAAGGTTCTCTCCTTGCGGGAAAACAGGGTCAGTTTTAGATTTAATGCTTTTTCTTTTAGTTCCTTTAATTGTTGGAGGTTTTCTCTAGTGTGATTTTTTCTTCCTCAAGCAAAAATCCCATCAGTCTCCCCAAGATGGCTGATGAGTTCTTGCTCCATTTTTTATCAATAAAGGGGATCTTGAACGAGGGGGATGGGGCTCACATTTGACCTAAGACCCTCTTGGACAATATTTTGCTTAATATAATTCTCCAAGCTCAGAACTTCCCAGAAGGACTTTATCTGTTCTTTATAGGCTCTAAAAAAGATTTATTAAAATAGTGTTTTTAAACTAATATACCAGTATTTTCACTCAAGTTACATCAGAAAACACCCTGTGAGCTACAATTAGCCATTTTTCCTTTTATCAGTGTTCACTTAAAAAGCCTTCCATCAGAAAAAAACTCACAGACATAAATCTAATTTTGCCTATTTGGTTTAAATTTGTAGCAAAAATTCACAGTGAAGAAAAAAAACCCAATTAAAAAATAACTTTTACTTGATATGCCTTAAAAGAATCCCTCCCAAAATGGAGGACCCACAGCAACAAACACCAAAATTTGTTCTCCTAGAGAGGAAAAATGCAGTTCCTCTAAATCTAAATATCCAAATATGTACTGACCCAAGGGTGAAAATTGCCCCCCTCGGGCGGGGTAGTCGCCCCAACAGGGGGCGGCCCCACCCTATTGAGAGGCACCCTAGGTCAGACCCCTAAACAGTTCCTAAAGGATACCAGCAGACTCCCATATGTGCTATAGACACTCTAGGAGAAACAAATACAAAAAAGAAAAAAACAAAAAAAAACAAAAACACCTGTTGCTATCATTGATTCAAAAACCTGTGTGTTTGTTCAAGACCAACAAAAAAAAACAAAAACAAAGTGCCGTTGTATCAATAATTAAAAAACCCTTGTGATTTGTTCAAGACCCGACGCGTTTCCCCCAAAAAATTCTATAGGGTTCATCAGGGGTAACAAAAGAACATTTAGCCAACAAGACTAAAATCACAGCATACATAGACTAATAGATAAAGATACTTAGCAATTATCCTTAATGGTGGTAAAGCCTCAAGATAATACCAATTTTAAGAAACAATTGATATGTGTCTTTAGCCTCAGTGTGGAAAAGATCTGCCATGTTTCCTGCCCCCATGGAGATTTTTTAAAGGGGACACCACCGAAGTGATCTCCAACCAAAAAATAAATTCCCGTCTCACCCCCCCCACCCCCCGGAGATCAAATTCAAACCCGCAGAGGGAGTAGAGGGTCTTCATTCCCAGATAGTTCACAAGGGAAGGTCAGGTCGCCCCCTTTTGGTTGGTTTAATTTAGGCGTCTACCGCCCCAACACAAAAAAACATCGCTTGCAGAGGGGACGATTACAACCAGACACCGTTCAAGCAAAACGCTACTCGCGGTGCAAACATCCCAGCGCCAATACAAACTAATAACGGAACATATTATGCATACTTTGCTGTATTAAAAATCATCCAATTCTTACATATGAATGTAATAAAATAGAGAGGAAACATAAAGCATCGCCACCCTGAGGATCATAATCAGATTAAAAAAATACATATAATGTTTTGGTGGACATATCCTTGTCCCTATAAACCAAAATTTGGGAAAGATCACCAAAGTGACCCTTCATACCTTTAGGGTATTATAAATATATAAAAATACAGTTAAAACAACTTTGTCCATAAACAAAGATTTTTCGGCAAACCCTTTCTAATTGTAAATATACTTTATGAACTCATTTGGAATTTATTTTTTAAAGTAATAAATAATGTTACAAGAAGCAGCCAAAATACAGTAACTCATTAGGCCCCCCGGTTGCAAGTTTTGAGCTATTTTCCCAATCAGTCTCCTTTAAAAGGAGGATTTTATTATGTCCCCCTTTTTTGAGGAATTTGGGGGGTTTTTTTCCCCAAAACAAACAAAAGAAAGACAAGTTTTAAAACCCCTTTTTGGTACTCCCACACATGACGGGGAATGGGGCCCCGCGATGCCACATCCCCCAAATGTTCACCCTACCCTAGTTTTGAGTATCTAGTTGTTTTTCCTACATACGTTTTTTACATTGACAGGGGCAGAGATAGACTACCCCCTTTTAAATAACAATTGAAGGAATTCTCGGATCCTGAAGATTTTTCCGTGACCTGACCCAAATTCCTTGGTTTTTTTCACATAGGGGCATGAAAAACACTTACCACAATTGTACATACCCTAGTCTAGTTCTAACCAAGACTGGGGTTTTGGGGGGAGGGGGGTAGTGACTAGTATTAATTATCTTGCAGGGACCTCCCCCTCCATTTGTCACAGAGGGTCTAAAAGGAAAACTCCCTTCCAATCCTTTTCACTCGTAAAATATCCCATATTTCCTCAAGTCTTATATACTTCATCACTACAATCTATACGTCCCAAATTTCTCTCCTATCGATTTCTTGGTTCTTTTTGGATTAGGGGTTTAAAGGGACGTTCTTTCCTTCTCCAAGGGCATTTTAAAAGCCGATTTAAAATCGGCAAAAGGATAACCCCATCCAGAAAGCTTTTTCCCTTTAGGTCCCTTGGACTGTGCATAAATTTTTTCAATTTTGAGCAGTTAGCCTCATCCAAAAAATTTCCCCTTTGGGATCCCGTTTTAAAACCGGGGGATGGTGGCTTCCCACTCAGTAAATTTTTAAATTTATGTAAGGTTTTTCCAAAGGTGGGGTTGTTTTTGGTTACCTCTTCATCCCTTCCAGATTTTTTTAAAACCAAAAATGATATTTCTCTTCATGGGTTTCTGAGGTAAAAAAAGACCAAAAATTCTTGGGGTTAGATATCAATGAAAGAATGAAAGTGAGCCCATGCCCTGCCACAATATAAAAAACTCTCATGTTTCTCACCCAAAAAAATACAAGGGGTTTGATCCCCAAACCCCACTGAACACCAGGGTCTTCTCCCCCCCACCAGAACAAATTTGCTACGAGGGAGCACTGGGCTCCCATTGCTGTGCCCCCCGATGGTGGTTTAAACCCCCGGGGCCATACAGAAAGAAATTTGGGGGGATACAAAATTCCAAAAGTTGGAGTACCAGGTATTAGTTTTCATGCCGTTGCTTCTAGTATGCAAAAAGATTCAACCGCCCTTTAGTCCATGAATGGGGAAACTATGTAGAGAGCCTTCATCCACCGAGGGGCCCAATTTTTTTCTCGCTCCCCCGAAATTCCTTCCATTTTCTAAAGAAGTCCCAGGTACCCTCAAGTAGGGGGCAAAGTACCCACAAATTCCCTCAAGATTTCATCAGGGAAATCCCGATGTTTGTTGAAGCTCAATTCCGGACATATTGGGGTCCCTTCAGAGGGACTATCCCCTTATGGGTTTTGGGCGGGATTGAAGTCGCTTTTCTAGGTTTTTTTGGTAATTAAGAATGGTTCCTCTTTAGATAGTGATTTCCCTCTCCATCCCTTCTCACGATTTTTCAGTTTCCCCTTTAAGAAAAAACTCCGTGGGGCCCCAAAGTTACATAAAAGCGGGGCATTAAATATTTTTTAAACACTTTTTTTTAATTTTTTCCCTGATCCAAGATAACTATATTGCCCCCTTATCGGGGGGCTTGATTATCAAAATTTACATCTGACTCCAAAAGATAGCAGAGCCCGCATTTCGCCCGAGAAGTTATTTTATTAGTTTTTCCATATTGTTTTTTTTCTAACATTTCCAGTCTTTGTGACCAATTTGAGAAAAACATCAATTTTAGGGGTTAAACGTGGGGGGGGGAATCGAGTACTTTTCTTTTTCAGTGTAGTATAACCCTTTCCCCTTTTACCCCCCCATTCTCCTTTCAATTCTTCCAAAAACCCCATCCCTGATAAATCCCCTCCAAAATACCCTATTCCTCAATCATTTTGGTCTCATTTTTAAAAAAATTTTGCCCCTTTTGTTTTCTCACAAATAAATTTAGGTCTTTAATCCCGTAAAAATTCCTTAAATCTAGTAGTTTGGGACAAAAGAGAGGGGCCCCAGATAGAATCTTTTAATTCCTCCTGATAAGTAGTGTTCGGGAAAATTAATTTTTGATTTTCTTTTCTTTCTACTCTCTTGGCATACCGTTGCCTCCCTAGGGGGAACCCCGCCTCCTAAAAAAGAGGGGGCCAAGAGGAGGGGGAGCAAGGAATTTGATGATGAAGAGGCGCCCTTTTTGGTTTGTTGATAATTTTCTGGGGCTGAGACTTCTGTCTGATTGTTTTGGGGGTTTGATTCTGCCAATTTTTAAAGTGTTCCTATTGAGTTGGGAAATCTAAACCCTTCCGAGAGGGGTTACCTCTCGTATTTTTAATGATTTTGCCTTTCTATCGTGGATTCTTGGGCAGATGGGGAAAAGTCGTTTCTATGTTTTTCACCCTCAAACAAATGTGAAAGACCTTACCCCCCTTAAAATCATTAGACACGACGAATGTTTTATGTTACGTTCCTGTAGTTCTGTCGATATCTCTCAACACCGTTTTCAACAAGGTTTTTTCCTTGCGAAAATCAGGAGTTTTGAGATTTAAGCTTTTTCTTTTAGTTCCTTTTTTTGTTTTGAGGGTTTTTTTTTAGTGTATTTTTTTTTTTTCCCCAAGCAAAAATCCCCTCAGCTCCAGATAGCTGATGAGTTCTTGCTCCATTTTTTTAAAATAAAGGGGATCTTTTAAAGAGGTGATGGACTCCATTTGACCTAAGCCTCTTGGACTTATCTTAATAAATTCCCAATCGAACTCCCAAAAGGACTTTACTGTTCTTTATTGGGGCCAAAAAAGATCATTAAATAGTTTTTTTAAACTAATATACTCAGTATTTTTACTCAAAATTACAGTCAAAAACCCCTTTGACTTCAATTTTGCCATTTTTTTCCCTTGTATCAGGGGTTTATTTTTAAAAACCTTTCCCTCAAAAAAATCACAGACATAAATTTTAATTTTTCCTATTTGGGGTTTAAATTGAAACAAAAATTCACAGTGAAGAAAAAAAAACCCCCTTAAAAAAAAATTTTACTTGATTTGCCTTAAAAGAATGCCTCCAAAATGGAGGACCCCACAAAAAACCCAAAAATTTTTTCTCCTGAGAGGGGAAAAAAATGGTTCCTTAAATCTAAATATCCAAAAGTGGGGCTGACCCAAGGGTGAAAAATTTCCCCCCTCGGGGGGAGTAGTCGCCCCCAAAAGGAGGGCCCCCCCTATTGAAGGCACCCAAAATCAGCCCCCTTTAAACAGTTCCTAAAAGGAACCAGCAGGCTCCCCCTATGTGCTATAGACACTTAGGGAAAACAAAAATAAAAAAAGGAAAAAAAAAAAAAAAAAAAAAACAAAAAAACCCTTCTTTCTCATTGATTCAAAAACCTGTGTGATTTTTCAAGAAACCCCCCCAAAAAAAACCCAAAAAAAACGTTTCCCTTGTATATTAATTCAAAAAAAACCCCTGTATTTGTTCAAACCCGAACCTTTCCCCCCAAAAAATTTATAGGGCATCAGGGGTAAAAAGAGAACATTTAGCCAACAAACAAAAAAAAGCAAACATGACAAAAGATAAAAATATTAGCAATGATAAACCTTAATGGTGGTTGCCGCAAGATAATCCAATAAGATACAGATTTTATGTGTGTTGATGCCTCATGTGGACGATACGCCCCGCATCCATGCTCCCCGGAATCTTAAAGTGGACACCCCCGGAAAATGACTCACAAACCAAAACATCACTCCTGTCTTCCCCCCCCCCCCCAGGAGATCAATTCAACCCCCCAGAGGGAGTAGAATCCTCATTCCCAATAGTTTTACATGGGAAGAGCAGGTTCCCCCTTTTGGGTGGGGAAGTGGGGCCCTCTACCCCACAACACCACATAAATCCTGAGAGGTCGACGGTTACTGCAAACCGTTCAAACAAAACGCTACCGGCGGTGCAAAAATCCCCGCGCCAATCAAACTAATAACGGAACTATATGCTATTTGTGTATAAAAATCATCCAATCTTCATTAGTTAATAGATAGAGAGGAACATAAAGCATCGCCACCTGAGGATCAAAAAACAGATAATAAAAATCAGAAAAAAATGTTTGTACAATCCTGCCCAAAAAAACCAACACTGGGCCCATCACCAAAGTGAACCTTCATACCTTTTAGGATATTATTAGATATAGAAAATACGTTAAAACAATTTTTTCATTAAACAATAGATATACGGGTATACCCAATAATAAATTTTAAATTATGTTGAACCCTTTTGGGTATAAAAGTAATAAATAATTTTACAAAAGCACCCAAAAAACAGTAACTATTCAGGCCCCTCGGTTGCATAGTTTTGAGCCATACGTCCATTCAGTCTCCTTCAGAGAGGATTTTTTTATGTCACCTTTCTAGAGGAAGTCTGGATTTTTTTAATACAAACAAAAGAAAGCAAGTTAAAAAAACCCTTTTGGGACTCCCCACTGAGGGGCCCAAAGGGGGTTTTCTGCGATGTCTCACATCCCCCCAAAAATTCACCTATCCCATTTTGATGGGGATCAGTTGTTTTTCCTCATACGTTTTTTTTCTTACAGGTGCGAGAAGCTCCCCTTTAGAGTAACAATTGAAAATTCCGGATCCTGAAGATTTTTCCTTGGGCTACAACAAATTCCTTGGTTTTTTGCACATAGGGGGGCATGATACACACTTACCAAATTGTACATCCAATAGGTCTACGTTTAACCAAGACTGGGGTTTTTGGGGGGAGGGGTGAGTGATATTATTTAAACCTTTCTTGCAGGGACCTCCCCCTCCGATATGTCACAGAGGGTTAAATGGAACAACTCCTTCCAAGTCCCTTTTCAGTCGTAATATATCCCATATTTCCTCAAGATCTTATTACTTTTTTCACTACAACATCATACGTCCAATTACT
>JAODAL010063187.1:0-19369 GCA_025379985.1 Phyllomedusa bahiana
GGGCCAAAAAAACCCACAGCAAACTGCTCCCCTCCTTTTTGTTAATAAAGAACGGGGAGGAGCTTTCCCAACCCCTAAAAAAAATGACCTCCACAGGCCACAAATATACTTGTGTCTCCCGAAACTGTCAGAAACAGATTTAAAAGGGGGTGGTAGGGGCCCCCGACGTCCAAAGCCCTGTTGGGCTGAAACCCCGGGGCAGGGGTTTGGGCATTTGCAAGAACCCCAAAGTTGCAGATTCGCAGGCGCCCCATCCCTTTTCATGGGGGAGGGTTCATATTGGGCAATGACAACGTGCGGGGGCTGGAACACCTGAGAATTTCTGCCCAAAAACTCCAGCATATGGGGGCAGTGTATAAGGTGGGGGGAAGCATTTCTTTAGAGGGCCGCATTTCCTCTTCTATAATCCCCCTGGCCCCCATTGGGGTACTGGGATGGCATCCCAAACACTTTTTTGGGACTTTTCGGGCGCGGGGGCCCTATTCTTTCTGATTAAATCTAGCCTATGGGCTAAGTGTGGGGCATTGAGTATGGACCCTGTTCTTCCCCAATAAATTTGAATCCAACCAGCACTTCGGGGACATCATGTCTCGTTCCATCCCCCAAATGCCACGGCCCAAACAGACTTCCAAGATTTGACTGATGCTTAATATAGGCTCGAGGAGATTGCTCGGGAAACAAAGTACTCCCTCAGGGGAGCAATGCCCGGGTGTTGAAAGGAATCAACAGACTTTGGGGGGCCCCACACACACTACTAAGCCTCATTTCCTTTCTTGATTTTGAGCATTTCCACCGCTCAATCACCTTAATTAAAATTTTTTTTCCCTTTGTTTGGATTTCTTTCCCCAAATGCAGAACTCCATGGGATATTAATTTTGATTTCATTGATCATTTTATGTCTTATTGTTTTCAACATTTTCCACTATTAAAGTTTTGCAACTGAAAATTTTATTCTTGAGATCCAGGGGTGGTTTTATTTTTGTTCCCTTTTTTATTTAATTTATATTATATATATATTTATATATAATATATATATTTTATTAATATATATATATATATATATATATAAAATATATTTATATAAATAAAAATTTATATAAAATTTATAAAAATAAAATTATATTAAATATATATTATATATATATTATATATTACCCCGGGGGCGCAGAAGGGTGGTAGTTTGGTTAGGGTGGTGGGCACCCAATCTTTTTTGCTCCCTTGGGGTCTGTTTGTGTGGGGTAGGGGGTTTTCCCTCCATTTTTCCCCCAGGCACACTCTGTGAATGAACCTCCTTGTCCAGATGGTGGTTGCGGCGTCCTTAGTGTTGTAAGCGGAATAACAAGACAGGAGGCACGGGGCGAAAGGGGTTTTTTTTACTCCACACAATTTTTTGCTGAGAAAAAAAACCTTTAGGAAACGCTTTACATCCGTAGTGAAGTCTGTACAGGGGGGGGCTCAAATCTAGAATCCAGACCCTTTAACTACTTTAAAACTCTGCAGGAGCTTACTTTCTTGCCCCAATTGATCTGGAAACTTCTTTAATGCTAGTGGGTTGAGCTAGGCCGGAAGCTGCTAGACATCAGCTTACTATGGAGCGCTGTCTTGACTTACTTCATCCTCATGTACTTCCACTATCACTATACAGGGCTCCCCCAGGTCTGCCAGGCTTCTTCTAATTTTGGGGCCTTTTTTTCTTGCTTAAATTTGGAGGAAAGGAATAACACAGGGGGACATGAAGAATGGGGCCTGTCAGTTATCTGGTGTCCAAAGCTTGGGGGACCTGTTCTATAATTTTTGAAAAAGTCGTATTCCAAACTTTGGCATGATAAGTGCAGGAGCAACACTTTTTAATGTGTCAAAGATTTGGGCAATTCTAGGTGCATGCTCAACATCTGATATTGGGGGCATGCCAGGGCCATGACGAAGTTGAACCCATCTATGTCCACCAGGCGGAAAGGCAACATTTCCGAGGCCAACAGTTGGCAATGCCCACATTTAGGCTTTTGGGTTTGGGGTGGTTTGGGGGGAAAGCGTTTTTTTTTGCTCCCATAATGGGACACAGAAGGATGGGTCCCCGGGCTGGTGCGTACGGCGTCGGTCACACTGGTGAAGGGTAAGGGGGTAGGCTTTTGTTGTGGGGTGGGGAAACGGGCCCACGTATTTGGACTGGAATGGTCCAAAATTTAAATATTACATTCTCTACAGGACTTAAATTTCGCCCCCAAAATTTATCTGGAAAATTCTTTTAAAGCATGGGTTGAGCTAGGCCAACTCAGCATCACTACTATGGGGCGCTGTCTTCACTTACTTCATCCTCATTACTTCCCTTCCTATACAGGGACTGGGAAGGTGCATGCCATTGGGGTTGCACTCGGGACAGAGACCGCTTGGGCTTGGAAGTGACCCCGGAGGGAGAAGATGTCATTTTTTTTTTAAATTTTTTTTATTTATTTTTGAGCGCCTTGTTTTCAGGGGGCTGTAATTCGGGGTTTTATACATAAAAATTTGGTTTAAAAAAAGTCAAAGGGGACAAATTTAAAAACTAAAAAACTGGGCAAAGGAAGAGGTCCCCGCCCATGAAAGGGGTTTCACTCTAAAAGGGGAAAGGGGAAAGGGCAGAAGGTTTAGGGGGAGACATGTATGTGGAGGGGGGTAGTGACACCCAAGGGTTTTTGTTGGGTTTTAGGCCCAAACCTGAAAAGAAAGGAATTTTTAGGTTTTCTTTTAGGCGGGGGAGAGTGGGGAAAAGTCCCGAGGTGTTGGGGCAGCGGGTTTCCAGAGTTTTTTGGGGGGCAAGGGGGAAGTCTTGGGGAAAAGGTTATGGGAGGAGTTGACACGGGGAGAGCGAGAAAAAAGGTCCTGTGAGGCGGGGGAGATTTGTTTTGAGGGGGGATAAATTGGGGATTTTTAAAGGGAATATGTACGGAGGGGAATTTGGGTTTTTTTGGGGAACCCCTTTTGGGGCAAGGTTTCTAAAATTGGGAAATAATTCCCCTGGGGAATGGGGAAACCAGTGGGGGGAATTTTGGCAAGGGGTGGAAAAAAAATTAAACAAAGAGAGGTTTAATTTAGACGGGGGGGCCCGGGGTTAAGGATGGGTTGGAGGGGAAAGAGGGTGAAAACTGGGAGGGCCCCAGGAAGGGTGTTGCAAAAGTCTAGTCGTGAGATGAAAAAGGGATGGACCAGCATTTTTGTGCTTTCGAAGTTAAAAGGGAAAGAGCGGGTTTTGAGGATATTTTTTAGGGGAAGCGGGGGAGGCAGGAAGGGGAGGATTTTGGGTGTGCGGTTTTTAAAAGGGCAATTGGAGTCAAGGGGGTATTCCCCCAAAGGGAAAGGGGCTTGTTTTAAACCGGTGAGAGTGTTACCATTTACTGTGATAGAGAGATGGTGGAGGGGTAAGTGGGACGGTTTGGGGGGGTGATTAAATTTTATTTTTTCCACGGGTTTTGCTTCTGGGGATGTTGGGGGGGGGGAAGAAGGGAAAGGGTATGGACGAAAGGGCAGTCGGGATCCGGGGGGAGAAAGAAATTTAAAATCTGGGCTGGGGATGTAAGTTTTTGGTTTTCCCTCAGCATACAGATGGTATTTGAAAGCCCTTTCGATGCTCTTAGTTACCCAGACCAAAAAGGGGAAAAATGAAAAGAGTAGGGGGGCCCAGGGCAAAACCCCTGGGGGAACCCAAAAAAGAGGGGCGGGAGTGAGGAGGGGTGCTTTAGTGAAACCCGAAAGTTCCCATCCCGTGAAAAGGGACAAGGAAATCCAGGGAAAAGGGAAATCAGTGGGTTCTGAGGGGGGAGGGGGAAAGGTAGGGGAGGAGGGTTTCGACAGTGTCAAAGGGGGAGGGCAAAACTAGGAGGAAGGGAAACACAGAGTATTTGGGGTTTAATTTGGCAGTTGCTAGGGCCCTTGGTGACTTTGGTTTGGGCCCGTTTTTTGAAAAATTTGGGGGGGTTTGGGGGCCCCATTGCAGTTTGGGCAAGGAGAGAGTTGGGGGGAGAGTTTAAGGGAAATTTGAAGATAGACATGCTGTTCGAGGAGTTTAGAGGCGAATGGAAGCAGTGAGATGGGGCGATAGTTGGACAGAGAGGAGGAGTCAAGACATGTTTTCTTAAGGATGGGTGTGATGGCCGCATGTTTAAAGGAGGAAGGAAAGGTACCAGAGGTTAATGATAGGTTGAAGAGATGAGCGATGGCCTGGATGATAACAGCGCTAAGGTCAGGGATGAGGTGGGATGGCAGTGGGTCAAGATTACAGGTATAGGTTGGGATTGGACATTTAAAGGGGGAGAGCTTGTCATGAGTGACAGTAGAGAGGGAAGTTAGGGATAGTGATGAGCAGGTGGAGAGGTGGGATGCGGGGACACTGCAGGAATAGAGATAGGCAGAGGGGACTGCAGGGTGAAGCTTTGTCTGATGAATTGATTTTTATTTAGGAAGTGAGGGCAAAATCATTGCTGAGAGGGGGAGATGGGGGGGGGGTGCTGGTGACGGAAGGAGAGGTTGAAGGGTTTTTTTAAAAGTTGTCTGGGGTTGTGCGACAGGGAGGATATGAGAGTGGTGAAGTAATCCTGTTTGGCAGTGGTGAGCGTGGACTTAAATGTGTGTAGTGATTGTTTGTATGAGGCGAGGTCCTCAGTGGAGCGGGTTTTCTTCCAGAATTCTTCAGCAATTCTGGAAGCTCGCCTCAGCTGTTTGGTGGAGTCTGTGTGCCAGGGTTGTCTGTTGATTTTGCGTGTTCTGTTGTGTGTGACAGGGGTGACCACATCAAGAGTGGAAGTGATTGTGTGGTAGAAAGTGGTGGCTGCGTCTAGGTCAGCAAATGAGAAGTTGGTAGAGAGGGGAGAAAGAGATTCAGGGAGAATGTGAGGGTTAAGGTGTTGTAGGTTTCTACAGGGGAGCAGTAGATTTGGGGCAGGTGGGTGGAAATGGTGGAGAAGGTGAGCAGGTTGTGGTCAGAGATGGGTAAAGGAGAGATTGAGGCGTTAGATAGAGGACAGAGGCGGGTGAAGATGAGGTCCAGTGTGTGTCCATCTATATGAGTGGCTTCAGAGGTCCACTGGGTGAGGCCGTAGGAAGAGGAGAGTGACAGGAGTTTGTTAGTAGTGGAGTGGGGTGTGTTGATTGGGATGTTGAAATCTCCCATGATAATAGTGGGGATGTCAGTGGAAAGAAAGCGAAGGAGCCAGGAAGCGAAGTGGTCAAAGAAGGCAGTGGCAGGGCCTGGGGGACGGTAAACAACAGGCACTTGGAGGTTGGAGGGGGAGTAGATGTCATGGTGATTGGAAGCCCAGGACCTTTGTGGCCTTTTTTCTCCAAGTGACTCTTCCATAGCAATTCATGCTTTACATGCATGTACCTGTTCATATTCGTGGTGCTTAAACTCTTTTGATTCTTTCCTCTACTGACGTATTGAAAGCAAACCCGGCATATGATGTCCCTCTGCGAATTTGAGGCTTGATCGAAAAAGGCCAAGGCTTCACAGGTCCTGGACCTCTTCGACGGTGAAAACCTAGTAGCGGTGTTCTTGCTGCCACCACTGACCATGGCATGCGGAGTAATGTCAGCGGACTTGTTTGACCGCCCTCTCCCTTTCTGCGGCTGGACCCACACTGACACTACCCCATCCTCCTCCTCCACTGATGATGCGCTCGCCAGCTGCAGCTCAAAAGACCACATAGGATCCGCAATGTCCTCATCATCACAGGTGACTTCCTCTTCCTGACAGTCTACATCCTCAAGCTGCGGGCTAGAAGCCACAGGCACTGTGCGGTATTGTTGACGGCTTAGGATTTCTGCTGATGGACCAGCTTCCTTCTCCTCCTCTGAGGGCATCAGGAATTGGGCATCAGAGCAGACCAAATCATCCTCTTTGGCCTATTAATCTTTTGAAATGCCTTCTCACCCCAACCATGTTGTGTCATCAAAGAGCTCTTCGGAATATGGATTATCTACAGCAATCTGTTTATTGGGTGACATTTGGCCCGTGTTTGCTTTAGGTTGGACTGATGATGATGACGACATTTGTGCCCATGACTTAGAGGAAGAGGAGGTAAAACAGCTGGATGCAGAGTGTGTTAACCACTGAAGAACAGATTGGTGCCACTCTTCAGTACTGAGATTCACAGGGAACCGACCAAGCGCTGACAGGCGTGACGGTCCTGCAACTGACGATGTGCTCGCTTGTGTGTTGTCCGGAGCACTGGAAGGAGTGCCTTGTCTCATACCTCTAGCTCCATGTCCTACTCCCCTCCTTTCTCGCTTACCACCTCTAGCTCTCCATGTTCAAAAGCTAAATATTAAAAAGCTAAAGATTTGGTAAGAGTCTCTTATGCAAGAACTCTAACCCCAAAAATGGAACAATTAACTTTTTGGCACCGAATCAAATTTGCAGCAAGAAACCAGTATTTGAAAGCGATTTCTTTTTAGAGCAGATTTGCTAACGGTATCTTCTGCAATAGCTGTACTCCCAAAACTGGAACAATGTACTTTTGGGCACTGAATCAAATTTGCCTCAAGAAACCAGTATATAAAAGCGATTTAGTTTTATATCAGATTTGCTAACGGTGTCTTGTGCACTAGCTGTACCCCCAAAACTGGAACAATGAACTTTTGGGCACGGAATCAAATTTGCAGCAAGAAACCAGTATTTGAAAACAATTTATTTTTATAGCAGATTTGCTAATGGTATCTT
The DNA here is from genome assembly GCA_025379985.1 of Phyllomedusa bahiana. Lineage (NCBI taxonomy): Eukaryota > Metazoa > Chordata > Amphibia > Anura > Hylidae > Phyllomedusa > Phyllomedusa bahiana. The sequence continues at coordinate 6,692 of JAODAL010063187.1, forward strand.
CTGCACTAGCTGTATCCCCAAAACTGGAACAATGTAGTTTTGTGACTGAATCAAATTTGCAGCAAGAAACTAGTAAATGAAAGCCATTTCTTTTTGTAGCAGATTTGCTAATGTCTTGTGCACTAGCTGTACCCCCAAAACCAGAACAAGTAACTTTTGGGCATGGAATCAAATTTTCAGCAAGAAACTAGTATTTGAAATCTATTTCTTTTTAGAGCAGATTTGCTAACGGTATCTTCTGCAATAGCTGTACTCCCAAAACTGGAACAATGTACTTTTGGGCACTGAATCAAATTTGCCTCAAGAAACCAGTATATAAAAGCGATTTAGTTTTATATCAGATTTGCTAACGGTGTCTTCTGCACTAGCTGTACCCCCAAAACTGGAACAATGAAGTTTTGGGCACTCAGAATAAAGATGGGAAAGATGCAGCCAGCAATATCAAAATCCCTAACTATTGCTGTATAGTATTCCCTAAAATAGCTGTACCCCCATCCTAACTAATCTATCAGCTTTTGCTGGCTAAAATTGCTGAGAAATAGAGTGCCTGCATGCATGCAAGCAAGCAAGCAGACTGACAGAGAGCTGTGCATTCAGTACAGAGAGTGAACTTCAAATGGTGTTAACCAGGAAATACAGTGACATACACATAACAGGGTCATGTGATTTTAGCAGTCAATGAGATCCCTGCACCCTCAGTGGTGACGTTTTTGACCCCCCTCTGTGCTCTGCACTGATTGGATGGCCGCCAAAAGTGCAGGAAGCAGTTAAAAGTGAAACTAAAAATGGCGCATTGAACGCACGTGTTGAATACGAATTTTAATCGAACGTACTGTAAAAAGCACAGTTCGGCTCGAGTTCTAAAAAATTGCGAAGTTAGACTCAGACTTAATTTTTCTCGAACGGTTCGATCAACACTAGCTATTGCAAAGATGACAGGTAGGGGCCTATTATCTGATGGTTAATTACAGCTGCTTTCTTTATATGATTACTGGAAAATAACCTTATGTGGTACTACATGTTTATTAAGGATTTCATCTCCTCTGGCTCTAATGGGATTATGTCATAAACCAAGGAATTATTAGAAGGAGATATGTATGCCCACATCCAACAATCTTTTAGGCTTTTTTTCCCCTATACTCTATTAGTTACATAGTTAATACGGTTGAAAAAAGGCACGTGTCCATCAAGTTCAACCAAGGGTGGGGAAAATGTGGATGAGGGAGAGAGACAAGGACTTTAAGCCCAGCCTCACGACTAGTTAATGCCCTGAAACCCACAAGGCAAGAACCAATCTGCTCCACTGGAGACCCTATTATTATTATTTATTTTAAAGTGCCATTGATTCCAGGGCGCTGTACATGCAAAAATGGAGGTTACATACATATATCAAACAAGTACAATGATAACAGTGACTGACTTATGACTGGCAAAAAGGGAGTGAGGGCCATGCCTGTGAAGGCTTACAATCTACAGTGGAGGAGGAGAGAAGGTGAGGGGGCAAACATGACATGTCTTCATTTTATATATAAAGTATTTTAATGTGTTTTAAGTGTTTTAAATGTTATAATCTAGTACACATGTGTATGCCAATCTCTGGGCGGTAATTTTGTCTGTCTGTTTGTCTGTATTTAAACCGCCCTGAATGCATTGGAACTGAGGAAGTGTCACAGGTGTGATACGAAACGTGTCTTCCTGCTTTTTATAAAATAAACATCTTTAATGATACCGGCTTAGTCCAGCGCAGTACTTTTGGATCGGATGATTTTGTAATAAGGAGTATACTTTTACAGACAGTTATATATATTTGAAACCTCCCTCTTCCTGGTCCCAGGAAGGAAGTGAAGCCCCGATCCCGCTGCAGCGGACGTGTGGTTTTTCACAACAGTTCCAATAAAAACTGTTGTAAAGCGTTTATAAGTGTTGTGCCTTATACCTAGCACAACTAAGAGAGGTGAGTAGTATATCTCTATGCACGTTATCTACTGCATCTACTATATTACACAAGGGAGCGCTGGCTCCAATTTGCTTTTTTCTTTTCATATTCATCGCGGCACGAGTGCCTGTTCTTTGGAGTTGATAGCAGCACCCTTTTGTCCTGACACAAATTGGATAAGATCAACTATCATAATAACCGGAATATTACCAGAGATCATCTGGCTGAAAGTCTGATCTACAAGATGTCTACACCGGCAGATAAAGAAAAAAAAAAAGGACCAGCAGCAGGTACACACTTTTTCAAGTGAGGAAACAAAAGCAATGTTGGACTTATATCAATCCCCGGAGAAAAAAACACGACGTGCAATACAACATGATATTGACGCTATATTTCTGAATGCTTATATTACTGATAAATTAATACCTAGAGGTTTACGAATTAATCTGTTACCTACTTTTAATCAAGATCCTGATTTTATTAACAAGTGGAAAGATACGGTACAGAAATGTTCTTTAGATCTAATAAACCTCATATATCATTAACGTTGCCAATTAAGTAATTATCTTAATGATGACTACATAACTTAACTGGTGCTCTCCATAAGGAGAGATGTTCCCCTCCTCATACCCACTCATTGCCTCCCACCAGTCAAGCCAATATATCTCTGCTCTACACTGATGAGGGGCAAAACCCCGAAACGCGTATGTAGATGAGCAATATTGGCTTGATAATTATTCCTTTTTGCTTCTCAAAGATTCAGTGAATCAGAAGTAAATTGAGGATTTGTTACAACCTATAGAGGGCGCAGTGAGCTTTCCAGCTCCTTTCCCATAATGCCTTGTGATATGCAGATGCTTAGTAGTGGGCTAAAGGCAATCAAAACACTACACATCTTAACAGGTGCTCTCCATAAGGAGAGATGATCCCCTCCTCATACCCACTCATTCCCTCCCAACAGACAAGCCAATATCTCTCTGCTCTACACTGATGAGGGGCAAAAACCCGAAACGCGTTTTGTAGATGAGCAATATTGGCTTGATAATTATTCCTTTTTGCTTCTCAAAGATTCAGTGAATCAGAAGTAAATTGAGGATTTGTTAACAACCTATAGAGGGCGCAGTGAGCTTTCCAGCTCCTTTCCCATAATGCCTTGTGATATGCAGATGCTTAGTAGTGGGCTAAAAGGCAAAACAAAAACACTACACACCTTAACTGGTGCTCTCCATAAGGAGAGATGTTCCCCTCCTCATACCCACTCATTGCCTCCCACCAGTCAAGCCAATATCTCTCTGCTCTACACTGATGAGGGGCAAAACCCCGAAACGCGTATGTAGATGAGCAATATTGGCTTGATAATTATTCCTTTTTGCTTCTCAAAGATTCTGTGAATCAGAAGTAAAATTGAGGATTTGTTACAACCTATAGAGGGCGCAGTGAGCTTTCCAGCTCCTTTCCCATAATGCCTTGTGATATGCAGATGCTTAGTAGTGGGCTAAAAGGCAAAACAAAACACTACACACCTTAACTGGTGCTCTCCATAAGGAGAGATGTTCCCCTCCTCATACCCACTCATTGCCTCCCACCAGTCAAGCCAATATCTCTCTGCTCTACACTGATGAGGGGCAAAACCCCGAAACGCGTATGTAGATGAGCAATATTGGCTTGATAATTATTCCTTTTTGCTTCTCAAAGATTCAGTGAATCAGAAGTAAATTGAGGATTTGTTACAACCTATAGAGGGCGCAGTGAGCTTTCCAGCTCCTTTCCCATAATGCCTTGTGATATGCAGATGCTTAGTAGTGGGCTAAAAGGCAATCAAAACACTACACACCTTAACTGGTGCTCTCCATAAGGAGAGATGTTCCCCTCCTCATACCCACTCATTGCCTCCCACCAGTCAAGCCAAAATCTCTCTGCTCTACACTGATGAGGGGCAAAACCCCGAAACGCGTATGTAGATGAGCAATATTGGCTTGATAATTATTCCTTTTGCTTCTCAAAGATTCAGTGAATCAGAAGTAAATTGAGGATTTGTTACAACCTATAGAGGGCGCAGTGAGCTTTCCAGCTCCTTTCCCATAATGCCTTGTGATATTCATACTATAAGTAATCAACTTTTGCCTTTTAAATGCCATCCAGAATTCAGTCATATGGAACATAGTATAAGTCAAAAAGCATCTTGTTGTGAATTTGATTTAGTTAAACGCAAAAAAACAAAAACTAGAGAGAGATAGATCTGATAGATCTTCAGGACAATATTATTCTTATAATAATTTGGAACCTGGTCCTTCATCTGTATACAACAAGTATAAATATAAACCATTTCAGAACACTGTGCCCAAAACGGGTACTATAGATATTACTGCATCCATATTTACACATAAGCCTTCTAGGGGCACTTTCCAGAATACTAGATCCAAGACAGGCACCTATATTCCAGACAAAATCCATTGGTTCTGAAAAAAACGCATTAACAAAAACCAATTCTATCCAAATGCAGACTCAATCTATCCCACTCACAGTTCCATCATCAGGTGCCTCCTCTACACAGGCATTGTCCTCACCTTTCAATACTCAAGCTCATGTACTCCACCATTCTACCTTCATACAACCCAATGTAACCTCACAGCCAGAGGTTTCTCCTGTCAAATTAGATTCTTCAATAAGATCACCAGAAACAGTTTCTAGGACCATGAAGAGATTACGTGCTGACATTGAGAAAATGCAAGCTGTGAGAAGAGACTGAACACATATGTGGGTCGATCCTCCATCCACCCCAGGGTCAACCAACACTTCCTTTCAAGTTCCCACTTCCCCCACCTCTTTCCATTCCTTCCTTTCAACTTCCAGCGATTCACTCCCCAAAACTCATCAGTTTGGGAGATGACAATCTTGAGGACAGTAATGCGATAGTTATTTCAGTCCATAATACCTCTCACAATTCTTCACTGCCAGATCAGGAGACTGCTTCAACTTATCCTCCATCTCAATATCTCTCTCCAGAGACGCTGAGACTTCTATCTTGCAATACATGTAATACAGTAAAAGTGGATGTCTCTGACAACTCAAAAATGGAGATAGATCTTCTTATACAAAATAATCCAGGAATTATAGATAATACCAAACCTGGTTCTTCAGCAATTGTTCCTTTTTTAGAAGTAGTAGACTCTTCCAATCAACCCCCGCACACCCACACCCCAAAACAATACACAAAACCCATCAATGCTTACAATCCCAAACAACAGATAAAGAAAAATAAGAAGCGGGGAGTTAGAGCAGGACTCCACACTAAAATCAGATATCAAAAAAAGGGAGAAATTGAAACAGCCCATACACACAGCTATATTTAATTTGTCAAAATACCTTTTAACTGAAAAAGAAAAATCACTATTAGATAAAGGACTATCATTTTGCCCAACAAAAAAGGCTTATACCTTTGAACTATTCATTGACTTACATCAATTTGTTAGAAAACTCACCCTCACAAGATTCTTTGAAATCAATAAAAACAACTCGAACAAGATTAATAAAGTCCAGGACACTTCTGCAAATACTTTAAAGGAACAACCCAGGAAAGGGAAACTAGTCAATTTCCCTAAAAAGTCTAAGTTCTACCCCTTACAATCGCAGGGACACCATATTCAAACATTTCTGGACCTGGTTTCCACAGAGTTCAGAAATCAATTTGATAATTCTGGTATGAAATATAAATCACAATGTAAAAAAACAAAGGAAAAAATGAAAAACAATCTTACAAAAGTGGAAAGAGAGGCCCTTCAATCATTAAAGAACAATGACAATATAGTCATCCGTGGGGCAGATAAAGGTGGAGGGATAGTAATTGTCACGTACCCGGACGTAGAAGTGGATCCACTGGACCACCGCAAGCGATGATGTAAGCCACGCCAGGGAACGGAATCTAAGTAGGTCCCGGTTTTCACCAGAGCCCGCCGCAAAGCGGGATGGACTTGCTGCGGCGGGAGTCTACCAGGTCGTTACCCCTGACGTGACTTGCTTGCGGGGGCCCGCCGAGGTTTTAGCGTGGTGCAGAATCGTCAGGCAGGCTCGTAGTGGGGGGACAGGCAGAAGGTCAGGGCAGGCGGCACGGTTCGTGGTCGTGGACAGGCACTAGGTCAGGGCAGGCGGCAAAGAAGCGTGGTCGAGGAACGGAAGCTAATGGTACGGTACACGGTAAGTCAGGACAAGGCTTTTTAACGCTTTCTCATTAGGCAGAAATGGCTCTAAAGATCCTGCAACGGCCCGGAAGGGGCAGGCTTAAATAATGGCAGTGACCGGCAATAGCACATTCCCGGTACACTGGCCCTTTAAATATCGCAGTGCCGGCGCGCGCTCCGCTTAGATGTCGGGGAACGCGCGCGCCGGGAGGCTGAGAACCGCAACAGGAGCGCGGCGGGTTTAAGTAGGGGGGAGCCGGGCGGCCGGGTGAGCGCGCCCACCGCCCGTAAATTGCGGGCGGCGGTCCCGCCGTTGCGGTGCCCAAAGGGTGTGACCCGCGAAAAGGGACGGGGGTCGTGGGCCCACCCGTGACAGTACCCCCCCCTTCGGCCTCCCCCTTCCTCTGGCCCGGAGGAACCTCTGAATTATATCACGATCCAGAATATTGTTCTCTGGCTCCCAGGACCTCTCTTCGGGCCCGAACCCCTTCCAGTCAATGAGAAAAAATCGCTTCCCCTCTGACCTTTCTTATATCTAGAATCTCCTTTACTGTAAAGACATCGGTGGTGTCCGGCCTCAGGAGTGGAGGAGCAAGTACAGAGGGAAGCGATTAAGGACGACCGGTTTTAGCAGGGAGACATAGAAGGAGTTCGGCCCCTCTAGTGGGGGGAAGGCGGAGCTTGTATGTACTGGGTTAATGCGCTTTGAGCACCTCGAATGGACCCAGGAAACCGGGGACCAGCTTATAGATGGGAACCTGGGAAACGTTTTATATTTTGCCGACAACCAAAACCTTGTCACCTGGGGAAAGGTTGGCGGAGGTCTTCGGTTTTTGTCGGCTTGAGCCTTGGTGCGGGCGGAGGCCAGGAGTAGCGAATGGTGAGTCTGTTTCCAGATAGCTGTCAGGTCCTGGACCAGCTCTTCCACAGCAGGGACCTCCGAGGGCACAGAAAGGGGGAGAGGTGGGCGGGGATGTCGCCCGTAGACAATAAAGAAAGGAGCAGCACGCAGATTCCGAGTCCAATGAGTTAAAAACGAAAACTCGGCCCAGGGCAATAAGCTGGACCAATCATCCTGGCGTGCGGAGACAAAGTGGGCAGGTAGCAACCTAGGGTCTGTTTTACTCTCCCCTACCTGACCCATTGGACTGGGGGTGGTAGGCCAAAGAAAAGTCCATTTTTCATTTGTAGTTTGGTTAAAGAGGGAGCGCCAGAATCTGGGGGGACAACTGAACGCCACGGTCCGACACTGTGCCGGGGGAAAACCCATGCAGCCGAAAAATATAAAGAAAAAATAGACTTGCAAGGCGAGGACTGAGGGTGGGCCCCGGCAGAGGAATAAAGGGGACATCTTAGAAATCGGTCAGAAACCCACCCAGATCACAGTGTTGCCAGCGGAAGGGGGGAGATCCGTGATAAAATCCATGGCCACATGGGCCCAAAGGGGACAGCTGGGTATAGGTAGAGGCAGGAGCAGACCTGCCGGTTTGAGACGAGGAGACTTGTTTCGGGCACAGGAAGCGCAGGCCTCCACGAACTCACGAACATCCTGGGTGGCTCGGCCACCAGTATAAAATTCGGGAGAGGGAGAGGCAGGACCTCTGTACTCCTGGGTGCCCCGCCATACGGGAGCATTGACCCCATGACAATATCTTCTTCCTAAGAGCTGGATGGACGTATGTTTGCCGGGAGGAATGCATTGTAGATCTACTGGTGCGGCAGAGTTTAGTCGTTTCTGGAGGGATAATGTGCCGTGGAGTGGACTCGTCCCCAGTCCCATCCGAAGCACGGGGAGAGGGCGTCGGCCTTGACTTTTTCGTTCCGCCGGGGAAAATGATGAGAAAATTAAAACGGGAGAAAAAGAGAGACCAACGAGCCTGGCGTGGATTTAAGCGTTGGGCAGTCTGGAGATACAGCAGATTTTTATGGTCGGTATAGATGCTGACAGGGTGACGAGCCCCCTCCAAGAGATACCGCCACTCTTCCAGAGCCAGCTTGATGGCCAGCAATTCCCGATCGCCGATAGAGTAGTTCCTTTCAGCCGAGGAAAAACTTTTAGAAAAGAACCCGCAAGTGAGGGTTTTGCCTTTGGGCCCTTTCTGGGAGAGTATGGCCCCGGCCCCCACCGAGGGAGGCGTGGGACTTCGAGAAAAAATGGTTGTTCAGTATCTGGCCGAGAGAGCACTGGCGCAGAGGCGAAGGCACATTTTAACTTAGAGAAGGCTTCCTCTGCCGCTGGTGGCCAGAGCTTAGGATTTGCGTTCTTCTTGGTTAAAGCCACTATGGGGGACACCAACGAGGAAAAATGTGGTATAAATTGCCTTTTAATAGTTGGCCCGAAACCCCAGGAATCTTTGTATTGGCTCGGAGCCCACAGGGGCGCGGGCCACTGTAGGATGGCAGACAATTCGCGGGTCCACTTTTAGGCCCTTGTCAGAAATGATGTAGCCGAGGAATGGTAGGCTCTGGGATGAAACTGGCACTTCTCAAGTTTGGCATAGAGGCGGTTGGCCCTTAGAAGCTGAGGGACCTGGCGCACGTGAACTTGATGGGATTCAAGGTCGGGGGAGAAAACCAGAAGCCCGTCAAGATACACAACCAACTTGCTGTGTACAGGAGGTCCCGGAAGATGTCATTGACGAATTCTTGGAAGACGGCCGGGGCATTGCAGAGCCCGAAGGGCATGACCAGGTACTCGATGTGCCGTTCGCGGGTGTTGAAAGCGGTCTTCCATTCGTCGCCCTCACGTATCCGTATGAGATTATAAGCCCCTCGCAGGTCCAGTTTAGTAAAGATCTTGGCACCTCGTAGACGGTCAAAAAGTTCCATGATCAAGGGCAGGGGATAGTGGTTCTTTACCGTGATCTTGTTGAGGCCTCGATATTCTATGCAAGGATGCAGGCTTCCGTCTTTCTTAGCCACGAAGAAGAACCCCGGCCCCAGCTGGGAGGAGGACTTTCGGATAAACCCCCTCTGGGATTCTCCTTGATATATGGAGACATAGCCAAGGTCTCAGGTACCGACAGGGGGTTAAACCTCCCAAGGGTGGAGGAGACGTCTCGGGCAGAAGATCAACAGGACAGTCGTCATGGGCGAATGGGGCCCGGCAGTCTAAGCTTGCTTCTCGGAGAAGACGTCTGCAAAGGCTTGGTATGGTGCAGGAAGGCCCCGTCAGAGGCTTAGACGACCCCGAAAAAAGCGGTAAGCACCGGGCGAGGGGCCCCAAACAGCGGTTGACACTCCGAATCACAACTTAGGACTTTCGCACTTTCTGCCAATCGAGCACGGGAGCGTGGCGTTGCAGCCCGGGAGACCCAGAATGGACGAGGAGGAACGGGGTAGTACATAGAACGCAAGTCTCTCCTTATGCAGCACCCCTACTTGAAGGACCAGGGGCTCAGTTCGGAACTGAATTGGATCCTTGAGAATCTCTCCACTGACCGAGGAGATGAGTAGGGGCTTCTCCGGGCGGATCACAGGGAGGTTATGCGGGGATACCAGGGCAGCGTCCAAGAAGTTTCCGGCAGACCAGAATCCAGGAAAGGGAGTTTGCCTGAAACTGGGCACCAGGCCCAGTGCCGACGATAACGGGCATGGACAGGCGCGGAGAGGGCTTGCTCTCCCCTTGGGACGCCTCTCTACGTATCCTAGGTGCGCCGTTTCCCGGACGTGAGGCGCAGTGGGCAAGGATCTGCGGAAATGGTTTCTGCACTGCCACAGTTCGACAAAGATTCTCTCCACGTTCTTCTGGTTAGTCGTTGTAGACGGTGGCCCGATCAAAAACCCCCATGGCCTCTTCGGCGGCAGGTGGGCGAGGCAAACTGAGGCGGCCTTTGAAATACTGGGGCCAGACGAGGAAGACGACGGGGTCTAGCTTGGGTTTCTCCCGTTCCTGCCGGAGTTCCTGGCGTTCCGAGAAAGGGTGTCAATGAGTGGCCAGGGAGATAGGTTTACTCAAGGAAGCCCGGAAAACCGGCGGATAGAGCATCCTTGATGTGGCTGGAGAGGCCTTCTTGAAGGTAGCAGTCCCCAAAGCCGCTTCATTCACGATAACATCGGAGGCCAAAGTGCGGAAACGTACGCATAATCGACTCAGATGGTCCTTGCCGTAGATTTAGCAACGTTCTCGGCGACGAAGCCCCGGGATGGTTCCTCGAAAACGCTCCTGAAATCGGTAGGAAGAACCAGGTTAGCGTGACAAAGGATCGTCCCTGTCCCATGAGGGGGGTAGCCCATGGCCAGGGGTTTCCCGGAGAGAAGGCTTAGCCGAACGCACCTAGACCATTGGTAGAAATTGTTGCCCCTTAACTCAATTGCAGGGACCCTTGGGTGATAAAGCCCCCGCAGGCCTTTGGGGTCCCATACGAATTTGTCCCGGCATAGATAGACGGAGCCGGTGGGCAGCGGTTGGGCCGGAACCGGGGGGCAGCGGGAGCCCCGGAGGGGTTTTGCTGCCGAGCGGCAAAGGGGCTGCTGATCATGGCGGAGAGTGGCCTAGTTGCTGGCTTGCCCGAGGCGAGCTGTGTGGACTGCTGAGCACAATGGCGGTGAGGTCAAACGTTCAGACGGCAGAGGCACTTAGGCGGGGCCATGGACGGATCTTACTGATCACGTACCCGGACGTAGAAGTGGATCCACTGGACCGAACGGAAGCGTGGTGTTAAGCACCCAGGAAACGGAAATCAAGTAGGTCCCGGTTTTCACCGGCCGCCGCAAAGCGGATGGGCTTCTGGGCGGGAGTTACAGGTCAATTACCCCTGACGTGACTTGCTTGCGGTGGCAGCCGAGGTTAGCGTGGTGCAGAATCGTCGGAAGGCTCGAGTCGGGGACAGGAAGAAGGTCAGGGCCCGGCGGCACGGTTGTGGTCGTGGACAGGCACTGGCAGGGAGCGGCAAGAAGCTGGTCGAGGAAGGGAACTAATGGTACGGTACAAAGTTAGTCAGGCAGGCTTGTAACGCTTTCCCCAAAAAGGCAGAAAAAGGACGGACAAAGACCGGCAACGGCCCCAGGGGAAGGGGCAGGCTAAAAAGGGCAGTGTACGGCAATACCCAAATTTCCGGTACAGCTGCCTTTAAATCTCGCAGTGCCGGAGCGCGCCCTTAGTGTCGGGGACGCGCGCGCCGGGAGCTGAGACAGCAACAGGAGCGCGGCCGGGTAAGTAGGGGGGAGCCAGGCCGGCCGGGTGGAGAGCGCCCACCGCCGTCATGCGGGGGGCGGTTTCCGCTCGTGCGGTGAAACCACGGTGTGCCGCGACCGGAGGGGTCGCGGCCCACCCGTGCAGTAATCTCAAGACAAAGAATACTATCATCAAGGGAAGGGTAATAAACTGGGCCTGAAGGAGTATTATGAACCCGTCCCAAGGGACCCATTTATCAGTCCCAAAAATACTTATTTGGCTTTTCCCCCCAGGGCCTATACTAAGGGGCTATTCCAAAGAAGAAAATCCTTTATACAATTCCAGGGCCCCAAGAAAAGTTTTTTAAATCATATTCCAAACTGCAAAAGCATGCACTTTCCCCCGGCAGGGCCTACTATTTGGTATCAATAGTCTAACTAGGGAATTTATCTCATTATATTGAATTTCTTACAACTTATGTCAAAATCTTACTAGCTATTTTCGTGATTCTGACACACTCATTGAATATTTACTTTATCCCTTTTCCCGCAGGATTTCTTTAATTACTATGGATATTTTCCAGTTTAATACAAACATTTTTGGCCATGAAAAAAGGCCTTGAGTTTATCAAGCAATTTCTTTAGATGATCCTCTTTTTTTTCATGAGCAAGTAGATTTCCTTTCTCTGGCCCAGTTTCATTTTACATAATAAATTTTTTTAGTCGTTTTAGGGGGCCACTTAAAAGGGAGACGAGGGGACAACTTGGGGACAAGGTGCCCCCTATTGCAAATTTATTCATGGGGTTTTGAAAAAGAGCATATATATATACCCCAAAAATTGGGCCCCCAATATAATATTATTACAAGGATTTATGACGATTTGTTTTTTATTTGGGGGAGGGGGGGGGGGTACCAAAGAAAAAGAAGGATTATTTCTAGCAAAATATTAAACTAATCGTGGGGAATTCCTTTACGCTAAAAATTTTTTATTTGGGGGAAATGGATTTTCCTGGATTTGATTATTAAGAAAGTGGGAGATAAATTAAACAATTTCCTTTTCAAACAAGGGGGACAAAGAATAGTTTTCTAGATTTTCATAGTTCACATCTTCATAAATGGAAAACGAACGTACCATTTTGGTCAATTCAGGGGAATATTTCGCAAAATTGCACAAATTTGGAGATTTAATAAACAACGTATATATCAAAAAAGGCTCCAGGAAAAATTTTCCCAGAAGCTAATACAGGAAGCTTCCAACATGCTAAATGCTCACTCAACAAGAGTGTAAACCAAAAATAAGATCCGAGCAAGAAATAGAAATAAAAGAACTAAAAATAAGATACACAATCATACTTCATTATTAGATACAGTTGTCCCATTTAATATAAGGTCAATATTAAAAAAGCATTTAAAATTAATCAAAACCCCGGAAAAATTTCCAAAAGCTC
>JAODAL010063188.1:0-19369 GCA_025379985.1 Phyllomedusa bahiana
CCAATCCCCTGCATCCCTCAAAACATGTAAGAGCATACAGGGCATGTAAAATACCCCACTGTACTTTGAGAGGCGCTACAGACCGGCCAATCACTGCAAAGCACCTCACTAATACATGTAAGAGCAGTACAGGGCATGTAGTACCGCACTGTACTGTAGAGAGGCGCTACTAGACCGCCAATCACTGCATGCACCTCACTAATACATGTAAGAGCAGTACAGGACATGTAATACCGCACTGTATTGTACAGAGGCGCTATAGACCACCAATCACTGCATACACTGCACTAAAGCAAGTGAGAGCAGTACAGGACATTTAGTACCGCACTGTACTGTAGAGAGGCGCCTTTCTAGACCACGCAAATCACTGCATGCACCTCAGTAATACATGTAAGAGCAGTACAGGACATGTATTACCGCACTGTACTGTAGAGAGATGCTACTAGATTGCCAATCCCTGCATGCACCTCACTAATACATGTAAGAGCAGTACAGGACATGTAGTATTGCACTGTAAATGTAAAAGAGGCCCCTACTAGACCACCAAACACTGCATGCACCTTACTAATACATGTAAGAGCAGTACAGGCCATGTAGTACGGCACTGTACTGTAAATAGGCGCTACTAGACCGCCAAACACTGCATGCACCTCCCTAATACATGCAAGAGCAGTAAAGGACATGTAGTACAGCACTGTACTGTAGAGAGGCGCTATAGGCCGCCAATCACTGCATGCACTTTACTAATACATGTAAGAGCAGTATAGGACATGTAGTACCGCACTGTACTGTAGAGAGGTGCTACTAGAATGCCAGTCACTGCATGCACCTCACTAATACAAGTAAGAGCAGTATACGACATGTAGTACCGCACTGTACTGTAGAGAGGTGTAAAGACCACCAATCACTGCATGTACCTCATTAATATATGTAAGAGCAGTACAGGACATGTAATACCGCATTGTATTGTACAGAGGCGCTATAGACCACCAATCACTGCATGCACTTCACTAATACATGTAAAGAGCAGTACAGGACATGTAGTACAGCACTGTACTGTAGAGAGACACTACTAGACAACCAATAACTGCATGCACCTCACTAATACAATGTAAGAGCAGTACAGACATGTAGTACTGCACTGTATTGTAGAGAGGCGCTACTAACCACCAATCACTGCATGCACCTCACTAGTACATGTAATACAGTAAAAGGACATGTAGTACCGCACTGTACTGTAGAGAGGAGCTATAGACCACCAATCACCGATGCACCCCTAATACTTTGTAAGAGCAGTACAGGACATGTAGTACCGCACTGTACTGTAGAGAGACACTATAGACCACCAATCACTACATGCACCTCACTAATACATGTAAGAGCAGTACAGGACATGTAGTACCGCACTGTATTGTAGAGAGGCGCTATAGATCAATCACTGCATGCACATCACTAATACATGTAAGAGCAGTACAGGGCATATAGTATGTACTATACTGTAGGAAGACTCGACTAAAATCACACATGAATTGCACATGAACCTATAATAAACATAACCAGTGAAACACAAGGGGAATAAACAATTTGCAGAAATTGCCAGTCAGATTTAAACCCAGGACCCCAGTACTGCAGGGCAACACTTCTAACCATTGAGCCACCGCGCTGACTGGACCAGTCCCACCCGCCACACTTTGGAAGTGACTGAGACATTGTATGATGAATGTTGTTTCAAGTTATAATGGTCCAGGAAAGACCATTGTATGTTAATATATTGTAACCCAAGTCCATTGTAACTTTGCGACTACTGTAGTACATCAATAATAGATAAAAGTAGGAGTTGTGTTTTGCCAAACCCTACTTGTCCCATTATTGCCTTTAGCTCTATGGCCTCTTGATCTGCATGTGAAGAATTAAAGAGCCGTTCCTTGTTTACAAAATGGGGAGGTTATAAAATAGAAAAAAAGCCTCATCTTTTAAACCCACTCCTTTCCAGCGCCGCAACCCCGATGCTTCCACTGATGAGGTCAATGCTCGTTTGCCCTATATCCAGGAAGAGACCGCTGCAATCCCTGAGTAGCTGCAGGATCTTGTAAATATGATGTCCTCACCTGTGATCCTCAGGAGTGGTGGCAGGTTTAGAAGACAAGGGTTTTTATTCCTACATTATAACCTCCCGACCACCTGACGGGCTATGTAGATATGGAACACACCTTTAAGTACTAACAGAGTGGCCAGAAAGTCAGACTGGTTCATAGGTCCAAAAGTTTTGACAACTCCATAAAAAGGACTGTGGTTGGTAACCAGAGGCGTAAGGGCTTTTTTCAAAAACGACGTCTTTGTGATCCGTTTTACGGATTCCGTAAACCGGATCCGTAAAACGGATCTAACAATTGTCAATGTGATTAACATTGCTTTCAATGGCAAAAGCGCATCGCTGTTTCACACGAGTGAATTGCCGATGCGCTTTTCGCGATCCGCTTTGGGATCCGTTTTAAAGAATTGACATGTCAATTCTTTTTGGGCGTTTTACGCAAGAGAAATCCCCATAGGAAATAAAGGAGCCCCGTTTTTGGCATCCTGAAAGCGGATCCAAAAGCGCAGCATACATTTGGGTGCGTTTTGGATCCGCTTTTCGATGCCAAAAACGCATCCGTAAAACGCATTGGATTTAAATTAATATAAAATTTGAATTTTATGTTTGGGTTATATTTAGTTTATAAATGTATATAAAATATATATTTATTTATATAAATTATATAAATATATATATAATTATATATATAAATGTATATAATAGTATATAAATGTATTTTTTATATAAATATAAAATATTATATATATATATATAAATAATATATAATATAAAAATTTTAGTTATAAATATTTAGTTATAAATGATTGTTTTTAATTCATTTACATGGGGTGGGTTTGAAAACTATTGGTTGATTTAAAAAAAAAAAAAAATAGGGGGGGGGGGGGGGCGGGTTATAAAATAATAGGTGTATTTACAATTGATTGACACTAGGTAAAAAAGGGTTTTTTCTTGGTCATTGATAGGTTATATTATATTTAAATTGCAGTTTGATAGGTTGATTTAAATAAAGCATTGAAAAAACGGATCCAAAAACGGATCCGCAAAATGCATCAAAAGCTACAATACGCACCAAAAAAGGATCAGCTGTTGCGTTTTCTGGATCTGTTTTTTGGATCAGTTTGATAGTTTTGCAGGTTAAAAACGGATCCGTAAAACCTTCAAAAGGGGACCAAAACTCGTGTGAACAAGCCCTAATTTAAGCCCGGGACCCAAAATGCAAAAAGTGAGATGACCCCACACTCCCATGTGCCATTTAATACGGGATCTTCTTATCAGGCGGAGGGCCCATTTGGGGCTGCTACTCTCACCTCCTATAGTTAAATTCTTGGCCTACAAATTTAAATTTGCTCCCGGGATCCCCCGCGGGCTGGGGCGGTAGGGTTACGGGCCACATGAATCCTTGTTGATCCAACTTGTCCATAAAAATTATAACTTTTTTTTCAAACTTCGCAGACAGGGAATAAAACAGTTGATTTAACCTTCGCGGGTTGGGACCTATGTGGTCTATTTTTGTCTCTGTTGCGGGAAGTGTTCAGACACACAATGGCTGGAAAAAACGGATTGGCGCCTTATTGGCCATTGCTCATTTTACCTTTTCCTTGAAAATCCCAGAATCAATATATTGTTCTACTATTCTAGCTTTCAATGGAAACAAGTGGTGATTGAATGCCTTCTACCACAGTCCTTCTTTAACCCATACATCCTGGTGCCGGTATGGTTCTATATACTCAGTAATCCTGCTACATAGAAGGCCGGTTCACTTTAATTGCAGGGGAAAGGCCGCGCACATTTCTCACGTGATTCGGCACCCCTGTGGTGAGATCCCCCGGGGGGGCTGATCATTTTTTAATGGCGACGGAAATTTCCCGTAAGGGCTCACGCCTTCTGCATGTGATTTCTAACCTTCCTCCACACAGGAAGTGCTAAAACCGCCATCTTTGAACAGCCTTCTGCACTGTATATAGAATGCAGAAGTGTGTACTAACGATCGCACCCCCCTAACATTCAAGTAAAAAATTTTTTTAAAAGTATAAAAAAATTAAAAGTTCAAAGCACCCCCCCTTTTACCATTTTACAAATAAAAAAAAGTTACAAATTATTGGTATTTCCACATCAGTGATCATGACATAACTGTTTTATTGTGGTTCAGAAAACGCCCTTAGGGCTTGCTTATTTTCTCTTCAAGCTTTTAAGGAAATGTTTCATAAAGTACCTGGCATGAGCACCGAACCGCTACACCATCACCCGCCACACTACAACTGCCAACCTGCTGAATGTAGTTTTTCAATAGCAGGTTAGTCATAGGTTAAAGATTCCTATCTATTCTAGCTAAATCCTATGAATGTATGCCATCCCAACTACAGGGTAAATTGTCTATACAGGTCTACAGAGAGTTATACTATTCAGAGAGCCATAAATTAACTGCTCTATCTCCTTCCTACACCTGTGGTCTCCAAAATTAACATTGGAGGGATAGATGTATTGATTACATAGTAATTGTGTTGCGCTTTGGATTTGAGTCAAATTCAACCTAAACTTAAGTGATTTGGTTCCATGTTGGTCAAAATTTATTGATGTTGAAAATCTCAAAAAAAAAAAAAAAAGTCAAATTCGACCTAAATTTAAGCGATTTGATTCAGGTTGGCCAAAATTTAATTTTATTGAAAATCTCAAAAAAAAAAAAAGGCCTTAACTATAATCCCAAATAAGCATTAGGACTTCTGGAACAAGGGATAGGATTAGGGTTAGAGTTAGGGCCAAATTTGGACTAACCCTAGCCCTGAATTTCCCAGATGTTCCTCCGATGTGTGGTGGTGTTCTTATGCAATCTGGAGGTGCTTTCTAGCGATTGGAAAACATATGTAAAATTTTTCCCAAACATTTTTTAATGGAATTTAGGTCCCAAACTTGAATATTGTGACGTCGGTCAAACTGCTCACAAATCCAACAGAGAACTATACAAGCAACATTATGAAGAAGCAAGAAGACACTTGACGCTCTGTTATTTTAGCCTTATTTGTAAAATCCCATAAAACTCTGTAATGTAATCTGTAATGACAGATAATCCAGACTAGATTACAGGAAGGCCACACCTGACTGATGTAGGATACAACAATATAAACTCACATGGGCGCTCCCGAATCTCCGCTAGGAACACACCAGCTGACATAAAAGCTGCGCTACCTGATGATGCACACAAAATAAACTGAACTCTTCAGTGACAATGGGCGGAGGAGCATTGCCCTCCCATCCTATACACTTTTATGGTATCTGGAGGTTCATTATGAAGGTGAAATAAAATGCCACCAGGTGTTGGCCCCAGTTTATGTACCTTACCCTACAGAAACATCCATGTCTATCCGATTCAGAAGGGCACGTTTATGGGCGAATCAGGGACCACCCCAAGAACTACACATGTATACAGACACGGTAATGGTACAGACAGGGGGGTTTACATACAGCAGTTTTTAGAGACAGGCTGCTGCAGGTTTTTCATGCAGTTTTGTGAGTCAAAGCCATGGATCCAGCAGGAAGGAGATGATTAATATCCAGCACTCTTAGGCCATGTTCACACGGCTTAAAATGGGCAGTATTTCGGTCCGTAATTACTCGCCGAAGTGCGCAAATTACGGGCTGAAAACGGCCCAATCATTACTGTAATCCACAGTTCTCATAGAGAACTATGGATTACGTCTCCTCTCGCTAGCGGCGCGTATTCGCCGAGCAGGAATGATTATCTATGGGCCGGCGAAGTGCCAGCCCCCCGCTCGCTCCCCGCCGCCCCTGGCCACACGGTGTAACTGCGGGGCGTAATTACGTCCCGCAGTTAACCCGTGTGAACATAACCTTAGGGGCTTATTTCGCTGCGGATTGGAGCCGTAATAGGCGCCGTGGATAATGCAAGGCTATGGGGCCGGCGGGCCGCGCCCCCGCCCCCACCCCAAAATCAAGGCAGAATTGCGCGCCGGAGGCTATTTTCAAAAGGCGGCTTCACGCCGTAATAGTGGGACGGATTTCCCCGCAATTAAGGCGTGTGGACGGGGGCCCCATAGGCTTTCATTATCCACGGCGCGGATCCCGCCGAGATAATGTGCATGTCACTTTTTCCCCGAGGAGACGGAATCCATAGTTCTCTATGAGAATTGTGAATTACCGTAATGACAGGGACGGATTTCAGCCGTACTGGAGCGCAGTACAGCGCGCAATATGGACTGAAATCCGTCCCAAAATCAGCCGTGTGAACGTAGCCTTAGTGTATGCTCACACAGCGTGTTGGGTTCATGTGAACATACGCTTTTGGATGCGTGTTTGGATCCATCTGTTGGACCCCAAATGGACCTAGACACACATAGCAGTGTGATTTACATTGCTTTTAATATAAAACATGCATCGGCGTTGACACGAGTGATCACTGATGCGAATCTCATTGCGTCTTTCAGATCTGTTCCAAAAAATTACATGTCAATTCTTGGTCCGAAAGATGCAGCAGGAGCCCTATTATAAACTATAGGGTGCGTTTCTGCTGTATCCAACATGCAGCTGCATGTTGGATCCGTTTAGGGTCCGAACGCCGCTAAGTTTTTGGATGCGATTTTCGGATCCAACACGGATCCAAAAACGCTGTGTAAGCAAGCCCTTGGTCCATAACGGGTGGAATAAATTCAGTAAAATAAAGCAACTGACGCGTATAGAGCCTTTTCCCATGACACTTGGAATAAGGCTCTATAGCTGAAACGCATCAGTTGCTTTATCCATCCTGCTTCTCAGCTGTGTGCATCTGTACAAATTTTTTAAAGTGTTAAAACAAAAAATTAAGAAGTTTTTTTTACTGAATTTATTCCACCTGCTAAGAGTGATGGATATTAATCAGTTCATTGATGATACTTGGATGGAGGGAGCTGCCGGAAATCCTTGCAGCACAGTTAATCTGGGAACACACCTGAGCCCTGTGAACTAGCGGGGAGCTGATTCTATTTGGTTGTTGTAGTTTCAGCAGGAAGGAGAAGTCCTAGTTCACGTCTGTAACGGGAGTTTGGATTCTCCATAACAGATTCCATCAAAAATGATGGGAAAAAAAGCAGCATGTAGCGCTTCTTTCTGGTCAAATGAGGGACTCTATGGTAGAAACCTGGCAGACTGTGTTGTAATCAATGGAGTCCACCGGGCACTATATGTGTCCTTCATGTAACAGATCCAGATGGAACAGAATCTCTGATGCAGATGTGAACCTCTCCTAAGTCCTTCCTTTAAGGTGCATGTAAACGGCACAGACCAAATAGCGGTTGCAAAATCCCGACCGGTACTTGGTCTGTTTTTGTCGCGCAGGAGGACGGCTTTTCGCCGGGGTTTTCCGTATTCAAGCCCTCCCCATTCACACCCACATGTTCATGTTCTGCCTGAAAACCGGGCAGTAGAATAAACATGTTCTAAGTTTTTCGGACCGTCGGCAGTGTAAAAAACCGTCCAGCCGAAAATCCATGCAGTGTGAACTGCTGCACGGATTTTCTATTTAAGTCAATGTAAAAAGTTGACAGTCGGTTTACAGATGGTTTTCAAATCCGAAAACTGTAAATCCGACTGAAAACCTGCGCCGTGGTGACAAGCCCTTAGGCCCGGTTCACACGGCTTATTCAAGCCGGAATTGCGAGCCGGATTGCGCTCGCTATTCCGGCTTGAATAAGGGGCGGGGGCGAGGCGGGGGCGCGACCCGCCGGCCCCATAGACTTGCATTATCCACGGAGCGTATTGCGCCTGGATAATGTGCAGGTGACTTTCTCCCCGCCCGGCGGATTCGCCGAGCGGGGAGGAGCGACGGAATCCATGTTCTCTATGAGAACGGTGAATTACCGTAATGACTGCGACGGATTGGCGCCGTACTGCAGGGCAAATACGGCGCGCAGTACGGCGCCAGTCTGCGGCGAAATAAGCCGTGTGAACGGCCCCGTAGAGTTCCCTTTCCTTTTGGATCCACTTCTGTCTTTGCAGTGGAATTTGTCCCCCCCCCCAAAAAAAATCTGTGTATAAAATCACCGTAAGTCTGGGTTCACGCATTCACGGTTCACGGTTTAGCATTTTAATACATATTTGATACATAGCCTGCACGCACCAAAATATGTATTAAAAAAGACCCCGAAACTTGGATCCACATTTGCGAATTGTGACGTGTATTCCCATTCAAAGCAATGAAACCGGGTTCACCTGGTGTTTTTTGATGCATATTGTGCAGCAGTATTTGTAAGCCAAGAATAGGAATGGTTCCAACACACATCCCTAGTTTTGGCTTACAAATACTGCAGCACAATATGCATCAAAAAGACCCCAAAGCCTGGGCCCACAAGATGTATTGTGTTTATTGTGCAGCAGTATTTGTAAGCCAAGACCAGGAATGGTTCCAACACACACTCCTGGTTTTGACTTACAAATACTGCAGCACAATATGCATCAAAAAACACCAGGTGAATCCGGTTTCATTGCTTTGAATGGGAATACATGTCACAGTTCGCATTGTGACTGTGGCGCATATTTTTCTCACCTGGACTCCAAAACCAAGTGTGTAAAAATACTATGTGCCTAAAAAACAGCCAAACAAAAAAGCAACAAAACAATAAACAATGGAGGTCTATGGGCAAAAAAATGTCACAAACTGCTTGAAAAAAAATGCCACATCTAATGTGCGCTGCATGCAGGAATGAAAGCCACTAAGTGAGGAGTTTCATCTTTCACTATTGACTTCCGCCTAAACATCTGCCTGCAGCATTTTTCAACCAAAAAAAAAACACTCAAAAAACACAGGTAAAAAAGTCACAAAAAATGTAGCTATGTGTGACACCAACCTAAGTGACCCTTTTTTTTTTTTTTAAAAAAAAAGCTATTGACTCATTAGTTTACAGGAGGGTTAAGTCTGACAGATAAGACCCCAATCAAAGTCCATGTCCTTGTTCTTGATAGAAAACGTGTGGTTGTTCACTATCAATGCCTATGAAGCAACTGAGCTTTGGGGGTCAGTGATCAGACCCTCATATGTATAACATTAATAAACCAAATGTCTTTCACGAGAAATCTCCTTTAATATCAATCACAGTATCTCCTAGTGTACACCTGGTTTTGAAAGGATAGTAATGCCAGTAGGTGGCTGATAAAGCCTGCTGGAATATGTTGTTTCTCTACTATCTCAGATGCATCAAATCCTATGAATTAAAGTATATAAGGAGCACAAAGGGCCAATAACACTGGACTCTCGCCCCTATACCTAAATATATGTGACTGACGGCAGGAAAACCAGCAGGACAAGTACTAGAGGATATTAGGGTTACTAATTGTCGGCATAATATAAAGGCAAAGCATGTAAGAGCAGGTAAGTACGTACCATAAGAACAGGTAGGTAGTAGAAGAACAGGTAAGTACTATAAAAACAGGTAGGTAGTATGGGTAGGCGAAGATAGGTGACCGCTTAGGGTACTTTGTGCCTTATTTACCTACGGCACCAGAATACCTTGTCCCAGCCCTGGGTAGTATAAGAACAGGTAGGTAGTATAAGAACAGGTAGGTAGTATAAGAACAGGTAGGTAGTATAAGAACAGGTAGGTAGGATAAGAACAGGTAGGTAGTATAAGAACAGGTAGGTAGTATAAGAACAGGTAGGTAGTATAAGAACAGGTAGATACTATAGAACAGGTCAGTACTATAATAACAGGTAGGTGCTGTAAGAACAAGTAAGCACTGTACCTTTGCAAAGCCCTCTGTCCAGATTTCGGAGTCCTGCTGTAGTTCAGTCTTCCTGATGTTCCCAAAGAGTAAAAGTTTTATCTGCTAAGACGTGGATCCCTATAGGATTCATGGATCTTGCAGGTCTCTCTAGGGATCTGATGTGAGGCTTCTTCCCTTCCTGTCTGTCATATATCCGCCGCCTGGGAGGTAGATCACTCTTGTTCTGTATTACCAGCTCTGCAGCACAGCTGTCCCCAGCTACCTGCACACCTGGCCCCGCCCAACTGCCACAAGCCACGCCCTCTTTAAGGATTTCAAGGATTTCTGCTCCTAAGAGCTGAGTGCAAGACAAAGAGCAGCAAAGTGACCACTGCAGGGAGTGCTGCAAAGGAGGTTTCTGGTTTACAGCATGAAATATCATTAGTGTTCTGATCACTTTGTGGATTTTTATTGGACATTTATATTATTGTTATTATTGTATGGAATTATAAATTATGCTATTATTATTGTATGGAAATATAAAGCCTTTACAAATCCTAAGAACAGAACCGATGGCCCGGTGGCGCTCTTTGTAGGTGACAGAGGGTTGCTGCATGTAAAGAGCACCAGCATGGAGGTGCAGGAGCTGTCATGTGGTGTCCATAGCTCTGCTCTCCATCTATGCGATTACATAAGGTCTTTCTATAAACTGATTGTCCCAACGACTTCTACATGGAGGTTCACACGTGAGCGAGCGGTGGCCATCCATGGATATGATTCTCCCTTTAAAGCCTTGGTTGTTACTTAAT
This sequence comes from Phyllomedusa bahiana, assembly GCA_025379985.1. Taxonomy (NCBI): domain Eukaryota; kingdom Metazoa; phylum Chordata; class Amphibia; order Anura; family Hylidae; genus Phyllomedusa; species Phyllomedusa bahiana. The sequence goes on from JAODAL010063188.1 coordinate 10,591, forward strand.
GGGGTGTTCCAAAATATTAAAAAGCTCAGGATCATAGAAAGCCTCAAACTTTCCAAGTAAACCCAGTGCCGTGGACAGTCCCTATGATGTTAGCCATTGACGTCATGTTTATTCGCCCATGATCCTGCAGCCAATCACAGGCAGCAGGGGTTACGCACGGTCAGGGCTGGGACGAGGTGTTCTGGTGCCCTAGGCAAACAAGGCATAAAGTGCCCCCCAAATGGAAAATTCAGCCCACTCCATGCCTCCTTGCGCCCCCATTTCTGCCTGGGATGAAGTGGAGCCTACCTTCGCCTACCCAGCGTCCCGACCCTGCCCACGGTGTACTCAGTGCTCTGTGAATAGCTGCAGGGTCACATAAAGAATGGACGCTGACGTCATCGGCCGGGATCACCGGGGCCATGATGCTGGAATTAACCGGTTTACAAGGTACTTGTTTTCTACATTTAATTCTACCCTTTAATGTGAGCTTGTTCAGGGGTGACTTGTAGTTTGCAGTAGCACCATTTTAGCGTACCTGTGACTTTTCGTTTTTGATTTTGTTTGGGAGGTAAGATGCACTTTGGTACTTTTTTGGTCTTTTTATGGCGTCAATTATATCTATACATATGTTTCGCGAAGTGGGACTAAAAAGAAAAAAAAAGTTAAACAAGCTTAAGAAAAAAATCAAAAACATCTTCCTTTATAATTGGGAATAAATCAAAAAATTACATTTTTGCTTTATTCCCAATAATGAAAGATGTTTTTGATTTTTTTTCATGTTTATCATTTTTTTTTCCGCTTTAGTCCCACTTCGCGGAACAATTTGGCCAAGAATGAATATCTATAAGTATCTTTATTGACTGCACGATTTCCCAGGTAAAGCTTTTGCAAAACTGGGCCAGTAGGGTATGTTCATATGTCGTATAGCAGCGGGTAACTGTACGTGCTGCTATACGCCGGCTGTTTGGAAGTATGCACTGGCAAGCGCGCACTCCCATTGACCTTCATCTTCCCTGGTGTATAAGTGCTGGAAAGAAGTGACATGTCTGGAATATATTCAAAAATCATAGCACTCAATGAGTGCAATTATTTTACCTATTAGTGGTGCGTACTTTGGGTGTATTGCAGCGCAAATATGCCGTATGAACATATCCTAATAGTCAATGGAGAAATGCGCAGAAGAGCACATCTGAGCAGTTTACAACTGCATGGTGATTGTACTGCAGCCATCTGGTTTATGTAGTGTTGGAGCTTACACTTTAGGGAGTTGCTGGATTGGCTGTCACCACCATTGCAATAGACGGCATTAAGGCCATTGTCTTTTGCAGCCATGTGTGCCTGCAGTAGTGGGCTAGGGCATGTTCACACAACGTCACTTTGAATTGTAAATTTACGCTTCAAAATGAATTCAAAAGACGTCTGATTAGAGGTGTATAGAAGTGCATTGTTTGCAAAAGTGTGGAGTGTATTGTGCGACGTTTACATGCCAAAAATATTCTCCACCATTGTTTTATGGGGATTTTACATACAGTGCCTTGCGAAGGTATTCGGCCCCCTTGAAGTTTTAAACCTTTTTCCACATTTCAGACTTCAAACATAAAGATATAAAATTTTATTTTTTTGTGAAGAATCAACAAGTGGGCCACAATTGTGAAGTGGAATGAAATTTCTTGAATATTTTAAACTTTTGTAAAAAGTAAAAAAACTGAAAATGGGGCGTGCAATATTATTCGGCCCCTTTACTTTCAGTGCAGCAAACTCACTCCAGAAGTTCGTGAGGATCTCTGAATGATCCAATGTTGTCCAAAATACTGATGATGATAAATATAATCCACTGTGTGTAATCAAATCCGTATAAATGACCTTTTTCTGTTAGCTCAGGGTTTGTTCAAAGCGCAAGAGAGCATCATGAAGACAAGGAAAACACCAGCAGGTCCATATACTGTTGGGGAAGTTTTTAAACCACATTTGGATACAAAAAACAAAAGAATGTTTATTGTTGTTACAAATGCTAGGAACTTTTTTGTCATTTCATCCTCTCCCACTTATTAGGTCTGCTAGAGTTTCTGTGTTATGTCTGTCTTGTTGTCTGTGCCTGGTTTGGGTTTTGCTCCTGGAGAATGGCGTGGTCTCTATGGTGATGCCATTAGTAGTTTTGTTATCCATGTAGGTGACCAGAAGACCTTAGAGCAGGACTGGGACAAGGTATTCTGGTAGCCCAGGCAAATAAGGCACATAGCGCCCCCCAAGGGAAAAATTAGCCCCATCTATGCCACCTTGTGCTCCCTTCCTGTCTAGGATGCAGTGGCGCTAGGTGGCTGCTTACCCTCAGCTACCTGTGCCCTCACCTGTTACATCATGGGCGGAACTAAACCCCAACGCGGCCATAGCGAGTTTTGGGGGCCCCAGAGATGAAGACCCAAAATTTTAGGTTGCAAGAATATTTTTTCCTTTCTGTAGGGAAAAAGTGTTTTGGCTTTTGCTCTCCACCCTACTATGTGGTTTCCCCTGATTTATAAAACCTATTATTTTACTAAAATTTTTTTATACCTATGCTGCTGTTTTAATTTATTTTCATTAGGTGGTGGGGCCCCATAGCATCTTGTTATGGGGCCCTATGATTTCTAGTTACGCCCTTGACTTAGAGGCTCTAGGTAGATCTTAAAAGACTTTTTGGGGTATGTTCATACGATGGAATACAACTTCTGTATCTGATACGGATTTTGCCTTAAATTCCGTGTCCAATTTTTTCAGTATGGATTTCACTTCTTTAATACAAAATCTGTTCAGATTCCACATTGGGTAGGTGTGAACATGGACTAGCCACCTTGAAATGGGGATAATCCTCATCGAAAAATGTGGTAAAATCCCAACTAATTTTAAAAAACTTCTAAAAATCTGTGCGAAAAAAATATGGTTTAGTGGGATTCTGTCAGGTTTTTTTGATGTGTGAACATACCCTTAGGCTTTATTGAGGCCACGTTATTACGTATCAGTGAGGGAACTGTGTATTTAGTACTAAATAAGGCTCAATTCCAATTTTCGGAGGTAAATATACAAGTCCTAAATGTGATTTGGGTCATGGACTTACTTTAAAAAATTTGAAAGGCCCCTTTTCCCACTAAAAGCTTGCCAAATCTCTTTGGGCCCAAAATCTCTGGGATAAATTGTATAATATGTGTGTACAAATAGTTTAATTCAGGCAGCATGCAGCTACTACTGGGGGGCACCAACTGCATATGCAGTTATACAGCAAAAGTAATGGTAGCCTTATGCATCTGTGTGCAGTGAGCTCCTCCAAGTGGTCACTGCAGGCCAACACTATGACAGAGTCATGGGAAGCAGGTGAAGTAGTGCTGGTTCCCCTGCTGCAAGGAGTTTTATGAAAGTTTTTCCAAAACTGCTGAGCTACACAGCAATGTTTATTGTTGTTACAAATGTTAGGAACTTTTCTGCCATTTCGTCCTCTCCCGCTTATTAGGTCTGCTTGAGTTTCTGTGTTATGTCTGTCTTGTTTTCTGTGCCTATTTGGAGTGGTTGCATGGAAACTGCTCGGATCCTTGTAAAAGACCTGGTGCCCCCTAGCTCATTTTTCATATTCTTAGAGCTCAATGAAAAAATTTATCCCGATTGCAGAGTATAGAAGCATGGATCTTGTCTAGTTCTACTGTATGAGATTGCTGTGTCAATTCGGTTGTATCAGGATGAAGTATCTTGTTTTTTGTCTTGTTTGGTCTAGTTTTGGACTGTGTTGTGTTTAAAAAACTAATTTTTGGGTTTGTTTGTTAGATTCTTTTTTCCCCATGCCCTGACTCGCTGGCTCCCAAAACCACTTGCTGTATTAGGGTCAGGGGCCCAGTTTTTTTGGGGTTTAATTGGAGGAAAAGGTTTTTGGGTTTTCAACATCGGGACAGGGGGTTTTGGGGGTAGTTCTAGGGTGGGCTTTTGAGGACTAACATTAAGGAGGGGCAGTCAGCTGGGGACAGTTATTGCTATTAGGGTATGTTCACACGACATGTTGGATCCAATTTTTGGGTCGTTTTTTGAGCATGGTTTTGGGTCCATGTTTCAGACCCCCAAACGGACCCCCAAAATGATTTTAGAATTTTGCAGGTGATTTTCCCTTGCTTTTTAATGTAAAACACGCTTTTGGTTTTTCAGACGGGGGGATGCGATGAGTGTTTCATCCTTTTTTTTGGTTTGTTCAAAGAATTGTCATGTCAATTTTTTGATTGAAAAAACGCAGCGGGGGCCCTATTTAAAAACCCATAGGGCGGGAATCCTGCTGCAGCCAAAAAGCATCCAAACACGCAAACGGGTGTTGGATTGTTTTGGTGGGACTGACGCAAACGCTTTTTTAAACGTTTTTCGATCCAAAAAAATGATCCCCAAAAAAAGGATCCAAAAAACCTGGGGGAACTTCCCTTACTTTTCCCCATTCCCCGGCATTTTACCCCATTCCCCCAAAAACCCTGCCCCCTGTCTACATCGAGCTGAATCCCCGAGCCGTCTTTTTTGGCCTGTTCACAGGCTTATTATGGGGCTGATTTCCAGTCGTACTGCGCGCCCTTTTTTGCGCTCCCCTTTTTGGCCCGAAAACAGTCCCAGGGATTTTCGGTAATCCCAGTTCTTGCCGGGGGGGGAGGGGAAAATGGGCATGAAAATTATTTTTTTGGGGTAGCGCTATTTAAAAATGAGCGTCTATGGGGCCGGCGAGATGCCCGGGCCCCCCCCCCCCGCGGGACAGCAGCCGGCGTAATTGCGGGGCGAAATCCGTCCCCGCAATTACGTCGGCAATAAGCCGTGTGAACATTGCCTTATTGATACGCTTTGCTATTTTATGGGACTGCTTGTGTGCTTCTTTGTCGCTTGTTGTTGTTGGGAGTCCCACAGTGTAGTTACAACAGTAAATGTTGCTATGATTGTGCTGTATGTATTGTAGGAGCATGTCCCCACGGCACGGGTTTGCGGCCGGTTTTTCAGACGTTTTGCGGTTTTGCAGACCGTCTGAAAAACCGGCCACAAATGAACACACCCGAAAAACATTGAACATGTTCATTCTTCCGTCCGGTTTTCGGGCAGAATATGAACATGTGAATGGGAAGGGGGAGGGCTCATCTCATCGCGGAGAAAAGCCGCCCCCTGTGGCCGTGAGGATGGCACACAAACCAGACAAATACCCGTTGGATAAACCCACCGGTATTTGTCCTCTGCCATGTAAACAGGCCTTAACTATCATTTTAAAGTCCGTGCGAGTAATCAAGAGCAATGATAATGTTGATCTTCTCTTTTCAGGCCACCAAATATTTGTAAGATCCCTCATAAACCAGTAAATTGTGACAAAAATTGGTCCTTGCAAACAAGTCTTTACTTTTTTGTGACCAGCACAGCAGCTGAAAAGTGAGATTAAAGGAGTTTTGCCACAATGTAATGTTGACGTGGGATCCTCCATAATGGGTATTTAATCACTTTTCTAAATATATGTGATTACAAAAAGTGAAGCCTGTGAGAGCTACAGCCTGACTAAGATGCCCTTAGTTTCCTGACTGTTGACATTAGCTACGACCAGGAGCTGATCTGGCAGCGCTTGTGTTGTTTGCACTTCTTATCTAATGGCAGGGCACATGAACGAGCTTTGAAGGGAGCGGGAGAAAAGAGCCTGTGTCTTTTGTATAGAGAATCCACTGGTTGTAATGTAATTATCTGAGTAAACATGCAGATGCTCCCTGCTCAGCCCCCCCTTCCCTCCAGCAGTCTATGAACGAACAAAAGGACGCTGCCTGCTCAGAACTTATCTTCTCTCCTGAGCAGATAAGAGGGAGAAACAAAACCCGTAGAGCTTGTGCACAATACAGTTATCCTCTGTGGATTAGCCAAACAATGTTTACTCAACTACAGAGACTGAGTTTCAGCCTCGGGAGCGTGCATGGGAGGTGGAGCGATGACACCACAGAGGAGGTACTTGTTTTTTTAAACACAGAAACACAACGCCCCTTTTCTCAAGACTTCAGATCAGAGTATCAGCCTGTTAGGTGAGGAAATCACTTCTTGGCAAAACCCCTTTAACCCATACATGGGCTTCAGGGGCGTCGCTACCGGGCCCTGCAGTTTGAGGGGTCAAAAAGCCGTCCTACCACATAAGGAGATACCAGCATTGTACGTGGCACATGGTAGCTGGGGGGTCCATTTCACTTTTTGCACTAGGGCCCCAGAGCTTCAAGTTACACCTCTGATGGTTTCTATCACTGACTTCTAATGGGCAACCCACAATCCCCCTCCCCAACAATGTGTTTTCTTATAAACAGTTTAAAATATGTCCCATTTTGATGGTTTTGCCTCTTTAATAATGACATTTGTTGTCTTTCTATTACACAAAGGCAACTTTGATTCTTCTTTGCTGTATAATAAAGTTATCGGAGAGAAATCCTTCTTCTGAGATGTTTTGTGTTGATGTATTGCTGCCTGTGATACATTACCCTCACTAATCATCTGCTCCTGCTGCACCGACTGGAGCCCTGAACCTCATTTTCCATGATTACTTCACATTTTCTAGTTTTACTTTTGGTTAATTCTTCTTCTCTTGATATCATTTCCATTGATTCGGTTCCTCATTTGGGCCTCGTCTCCCATTTATTGTCTGGCAGCAAATACATTTTTATTTCCCCGCTACAGCGTAATTATCTCAAAACAAATAAAATGTTATTTCCTGATTTATTTGCCTTGAAATGTAGCAATGTTTAACACTGCGCGGAGCACAGATAAATCCACGTTTATTCTCTGCTAAGTCGGGATTGACAACTGCAAAATTACATAAGAAGCAATTTACGACTTTGTAATTTTCTCCCACAGCAACTGAGAAAATAATACCGACAAATGCAAAAGATAAAACACAACTTTATTTAACAATTATTACAGATTATTTCTCCAGGTTTTATGGTCAATGGGGTATAGTATAAATGCAACAGAATATCCGGATGAAAGTATTTCCTGCTGACATGAAAGAGATCCTTAGTGTGAATCAAACTGGCACAACTTGGCAGAAGGTGGGGGCTACGGCCATAGTGAATGCCTCTGGGCCACCTGGGAAGGCCCCACATCGTGCATTTAGGAATGGGGTTTGCAATGCCCTCCCCTTGTTAGGCAGCTAGAAAACCTTTAAGGGCTTGTCCCCACGACACAGTTTTTCAGCCGGCTGCAAAACTTTTACACGGACCTTAATGGAAAATCCGTGCAGCAGTCCCAAATGCATGGATTTTCAGCCCGGCGGTCCAAAAAACATAGAGCATGTTCATTCTTCCGTCCCGGTTTTCGGACAGAATTTGAATATGTCTATGTGAAGGGGGAGGGCTTTTCTCTGCAAACCGCGGAGAAAAGCCGTCCCCTTGCAGCCGTGTGCACGGCCCTAAAACGGTGCAAATACCAGTCGGATAAACTGACCAGTACTTGTCCTGTGCCGTCTAAACGGCCCCTAACAGATTGAAAGTGGCCTGCGGGCCATAAGGTGTGAAGGCCTGGTGTAAGCCATCCCCTCCAATAAGCAGAAGGAGTCCTAGTCACTGAGGCAGAGGCAGGGATCTGACTATAGGTGTGCAGACATTGCAGTCACACCTGGGCCCTGAAGCCTAAGGGTATGTTCACACAGCGTTTTGGATCTGAAAATCGCATCCAAAAATGCAGCGTCGATCGGATCCAAAACAGATCCATCATGCAGCTGCGTGTTTGGATGCGTTTTGGCTGCAGCAGGATCGCACCCCCATAGTTTTATTATAGGGCTCCAGCTGCGTCTTTTGGATCAAGAATTGACATGACAATTCTTTGGACGGATCCGAAAGATGCAATTAAACACGCATCAGCAATCACTCGTTTGAACGCCGATGCGTGTTTTACATTGCAAACAGTGTAAAACAGACTGCTATTTGTTAGATGAGTCTTTGAGTCCGTTTAGGGTCCGATAGATGGACCCAAACACACATCTAATAAGGTATATTCACATGGACTCAACACGCCGTGTGAACATGCCCTAAGGGTCCGTTCACACAGCCGATTTGTACACCGATTTTTCAGCGTCCAAATCAGCTTCAAATACTCGTCTGAAACATCGTTCATATGTAGCAGTTTTCAGACGAGGATTTGACGTGGTTTCTGAGACGCACTTTTTTATGCGCTTTTGACGCATTTTTTGGTTTTTCTTTTGAACAACCTGCAAGTTCACAATTGCTTAAAATTAACTATATGGATACCTCAACTCCACCCTCAAAATTGTTTCATAAAAAATTCTCCATTTTGTACATTATTTATATTATATAATTATTTTGAAAAAATTAGCCAAGAAAGCGATGTTCTGCGACTAAACGAGATGAAGATTTTCCTGAAACTCTGCTATAAAATGGTCCAGACTCGTCGCTTAAGGAGGGTAGTACTAACTATTTTAAATTTTTGGCTATATATAAAATTTTTGTTTCCGTGTACATAAAGTTCTACGTACGTTCCTATGTATTTATCTTTCCATGTACATATTTATGCTTCTATGTATATAAGTACGTATGTACACAGACATTCAGATTTTGAACATGGTCCAAAACCACATCCAAAATGCGTCAAAAGCCACGCCACACTTGTGGCACACGAGCTGATGAATCTCTCCATTGAGTCCTAAGGGGATTTTCCTCGCTTAAAATGCTTCAAGAATTGACATGGCACTTCTTTTTCAGCGTCCAAAACAGCATTTAAAAAAGCACCCCAAAACGATGCGGGTTTTTTTAGGGTTTTAAAAAAAATAAACTTTGGGGGGATTTTG